>CANJKZ010000396.1:0-160000 GCA_947471745.1 Closterium sp. Naga37s-1
GCCAACAGGCCAATTGGTCCAACTGGTCCATAGGATCAATAGGCCAGTTGGTCCAACCGGTCCATTGAACCAACAGGCAAGTTGGTCCAACAGGTCCATAGGACCAACATGCCAGTTGGTCCAACCGGTCCATAGGACCAACAGATCAGTTGGTCCAATCGGTCCATTAGGCCAACAGGCCAGTTGGTCCAACCAGTCCATAGGTCCAACAGGCCAGTTGGTCTAACCGGTCCATAGGACCAACACGTCATTTGGTCCAACCTGTCCATAGGACCAACAGGCCAGATGGTCCAACTGGTCCACAGGACCAACAGGCCAGTTGGTCCAACCAGTCCACAGGACCAACAGGTCAGCTGGTCCAACCGGTCCATAGGACCAACATTTCAGTTGGTCCAACCGGTCCATAGGACCAACAAGCTAGTTGGTCCAACTTTCCATAGGACCAACACGTTAGTTGGTCCAACCCGTCCATTCGGCCAACAGGCCAGTTGGTCCAACCGGTCCATAGGACCAACATGCCAGTTGGTCCAACCCGTCCATTTGGCCAACTGGCCAATTGGTCCAACCGGTCCATTTGGCCAACAGGCCAGTTGGTCCAACCGGTCCATAGGACCAATAGGCCAGTTGGTCCAACCGGTCCATAGGACCAACAGGCCAGTTGGTCCAACCGGTCCATTCGGCCAACAGGCCAGTTGGTCCAACCGCTCCATTCGGCAAACAGGCCAGGTGGTCCAACCGCTCCATAGGACCAACATGCCAGTTGGTCCAACCGATCCATTCGGCCAACAGGTCAGTTGGTCCAACCGGTCCATGGGACCAACATGCCAGTTCGTTCAATCGGTCCATAGGACCAACAGGCTAGTTGGTCCAACCGGTCCATAGGACCAACAGGCCAGTTGGTCCAACCTGTCCATTCGGCCAACAAGCCAGTTGGTCCATCCGGTCCATAGGACCAACAGGCCAGCTTGCCCACCGGTCCATAGGACCAACAGGCCAGTTGGTTTAAACGGTCCATAGGACCAACACGTCAGTTGGTCCAACTGGTCCATTGGAACAACATTCCAGTTGGTCCAACCGGTCCATAGGACGAACAGGCCAGTTGGTCCAACCGGTCCATAGGACCAACAGGCCAGTTGGTCCAACCGGTCCATTCGGCCAACAGGCCAGTTGGTCCAACCGGTCCATAGGACCAACAGGCCAGTTGGTCCAACCGGTCCATAGGACCAACAGACCAGTTGGTCCAACCGGTCCATAGGACCAACATGCCAGTTGGTCCAACTGGTCCATTCGGCCAACAGGTCAGTTGGTCCAACCGGTCCATAGGACCAACAGGCCAGTTGGTTCTATCGGTCCATAGGACCAACATGCAAGTTGGTCCAACCGGTCCATAGGACCAACAGGCCAGTTGCTCCAACCGGTCCATAGGACTAACAGGCCAGTTGGTCCAACCGGTCCATAGGACCAACATGCCAGTTGGTCCAAACGGTCCATTCGGCCAACAGGCCAGTTGGTCCAACCGGTCCATAGGACCAACATGCCAGTTGGTCCAACCGGTCCATATGACCAACAGGCCAGTTGGTCCAACCGGTCCATTTGGCCAACAGGCCAGTTGGTCCAACCGGTCCATAGGACCAACAGGCCAGTTGGTCCAACCGGTCCATAGGACCAACATGCTAGTTGGTCCAACCGGTCCATTCAGCCAACAGGCCAGTTGGTCCAACCGGTCCATAGGACCAACAGGCCAGTTGGTTCTATCGGTCCATAGGACCAACATGCAAGTTGGTCCAACCGGTCCATAGGACCAACAGGCCAGTTGCTCCAACCGGTCCATAGGACTAACAGGCCAGTTGGTCCAACCGGTCCATAGGACCAACATGCCAGTTGGTCCAAACGGTCCATTCGGCCAACAGGCCAGTTGGTCCAACCGGTCCATAGGACCAACATGCCAGTTGGTCCAACCGGTCCATATGACCAACAGGCCAGTTGGTCCAACCGGTCCATTTGGCCAACAGGCCAGTTGGTCCAACCGGTCCATAGGACCAACAGGCCAGTTGGTCCAACCGGTCCATAGGACCAACATGCTAGTTGGTCCAACCGGTCCATTCAGCCAACAGGCCAGTTGGTCCAACCGGTCCATAGGACCAACAGGCCAGTTGGTCCAATCGGTCCATAGGACCAACATGCTAGTTGGTCCAACCGGTCCATAGGACCAACACGCCAGTTGGTCCAACCGGTCCATAGGACCAACAGGCTAGTTGGTCCAATCGGTCCATAGGACCAACACGCCAGTTGGTCCAACCGGTCGATAGGACCAACAGGCCAGTTGGTCCAACCGGTCCATAAGACCAACAGGCCAGTTGGTCCAACCGGTCCATAGGACCAACAGGCCAGTTGGTCCAACCGGTCCATAAGACCAACAGGCCAGTTGGTCCAACCGGTCCATAGGACCAACATGCCAGTTGGTCCAAACGGTCCATTCGGCCAACAGGCCAGTTGGTCCAACCGGTCCATAGGACCAACATGCCAGTTGGTCCAACCGGTCCATTCGGCCAACAGGCCAGTTGGTCCAACCGGTCCATAGGACCAACATGCAAGTTGGTCCAACTGGTCCATTCGGCCAACAGGTCAGTTGGTTCTATCGATCCATAGGACCAACATGCAAGTTGGTCCAACCGGTCCATAGGACCAACAGGCCAGTTGGTTCTATCGGTCCATAGGACCAACATGCAAGTTGGTCCAACCGGTCCATAGGACCAACAGGCCAGTTGCTCCAACCGGTCCATAGGACCAACAGGCCAGTTGGTCCAACCGGTCCATAGGACCAACAGGCCAGTTGGTCCAACCGGTTCATAAGACCAACAGGCCAGTTGGTCCAATCGGTCCATAGGACCAACAGGCCAGTTGGTCCAACCGGTCCATAGGACCAACAGGCCAGTTGGTCCAACCGGTCCATAGGACCAACAGGCCAGTTGCTCCAACCGGTCCATAGGACTAACAGGCCAATTGGTCCAACCGGTCCATAGGACCAACATGCCAGTTGGTCCAACCGGTCCATAGGACCAACAGGCCAATTGGTCCAACCGGTCCATAGGACCAACTAGCAAGTTGGTCCAACCGGTCCATTCGGCCAACAGACCACTTGGTCCAACCGGTCCATAGGACCAACAGGCCAGTTGGTCCAACCGGTCCATAGGACCAACACGCCAGTTGGTCCAACGAGTCCATAGGACCAACACGCCAGTTGGTCCAACCGGTCCATAGGACCAACAGGCAAGTTGGTCCAACCGGTCCATAGCACCAACAGGCCAGTTGGTCCAACTTGTCCATTCGGCCAACAGGTCAGTTGGTCCAACCGGTCCATAGGACCAACATGCCAGTTGGTCCAACCGGTCCATAGGACCAACACGCCAGTTGGTCCAACGGGTCCATAGGACCAACACGCCAGTTGGTCCAACCGGTTCATTGGAACAACACGCCAGTTGGTCCAACCGGTCCATAGGACCAACAGGCCAATTGGTCCAACCGGTCCATAGGACCAACAGGCCAGTTGGTCCAACCGGTCCATAGGACCAACCGGCAAGTTGGTCCAACCGGTCCATTCGGCCAACAGGCCACTTGGTCCAACCCGTCCATAGGACCAACAAGCCAGTTGGTCCAACCGGTCCATTGGACCAACATGCCAGTTGGTCCAACCGGTCCATAGGACCAACAGGCCACTTGGTCCAACCGGTCCATAGGACCAACAGGCCAGTTGGTCCAACCGGTCCATAGGACCAACAGGCCAGTTGGTCCAACCGGTCCATAGGACCAACAGGCCAGTTGGTCCAACCGGTCCATAGGACCAACTGGCCAGTTGGTCCAACCGGTCCATAGGACCAACATGCCAGTTGGTCCAACCGGTCCATAGGACCAACAGGCAAGTTGGTCCAACCGGTCCATAGGACCAACACGTCAGTTGGTCCAACCGGTCCATAGGACCAATAGGCCAGTTGGTCCAACCGGTCCATAGGACCAACAGGCCAGTTGGTCCAACCGGTCCATAGGACCAACAGGCCAGTTGGTCCAACCGGTCTATAGGACCAACACGTCAGTTGGTCCAACAGGTCCATTGGAACAACATGCCAGTTGCTCCAACCGGTCCATAGGACCAACAGGCCAGTTGGTCCAAACGGTCCATAGGACCAACACTCCAGTTGGTCCAACCGGTCCGTAGGACCAACAGGCAAGTTGGTCCAACTGGTCCATAGGACCAACAGGCAAGTTGGTCCAACTGGTCCATAACACAAACAGGCCAGTTCGTCCAACCATTCCATTCGGCCAACAGGCCAGTTGGTCCAACCGGTCCATAGGACCAACATGCCAGTTGGTCCAACCGGTCCATAGGACCAACAGGTCAGGTGGTCCAACCGGTCCATTCAGCCAACAGGCCAGTTGATCCAATTGGTCCATAGGACCAACAGGCCAGTTGGTCCAACCGGTCAATAGGACCAACAGGCCAGTTGGTCCAACCGGTCCATTCGGCCAACAGGCAAGTTGGTCCAAACGGTCCATAGGACCAACACGTGAGTTGGTCCAACCGTTCCATAGGACCAACAGGCCGGTTGGTCCAACCGGTCCATTCGGCCAATAGGTCAGTTGGTCCAACCGGTCCGTAGGACCATCGGGCCAGTTGGTCCAACCGGTTCATAGCACCAACAGGCCAGTTGGTCCAACTGGTCCATCGGAAGAACAGGCCAGTTGGTCCAGCCGGTCCAAAGGACCAACACCTAAGTTTGTCCAACCGGTCCGTAGGACCAACAGGCCAGTTGGTCCAGCCGGTCCATAGGACCAACATGCCAGTTGGTCCAACCGGTCCATAGGACCAACAGGCCAGTTGGTCCAATCGGTCCATAGGACCAACACGTCTGTTGGTCCATTCGGTCTATAGGACCAACATGCCAGTTGGTCCAACCGGTCCATTCGGCCAACAGGCTAGTTGGTCCAACCGGTCCATAGGACCAACACGTCGGTTGGTTCAACCGGTCCATAGGACCAACATTCAAGTTGGTCCAATTGGTTTATACGACCAACATGCGAGTTGGTACAACCGGTCCATAGGACCAACATGCCAGTTGGTCCAACCGGTCCATAGGACCAACAGGCAAGTTGGTCCAACTGGTCCATTGGAGCAACAGGCCAGTTGGTCCAACCGGTCCATAGGACCAATAGGCCAGTTGATCCAACCGGTCCATAGGACCAACAGGCCGGTTGATCGAACCGGTCCATAGGACAAACTGGCCAGTTGGTCCAACCGGTCCATAGGACCAACACCAGTTGGTCCAACCGGTCCATAGGACCAACAGGCCAGTTGGTCCAACCGGTTCATAGGACAATCAGGCCAGTTGGTTCAATTGGTCCATAGGACGAACAGGCCAAATGGTCAACCGGTCCATTCGGCCAACAGGCCAGTTGGTCCAACCGGTCCATTGGAACAACAGGCCAGTTGGTCCAACCGGTCCATAGGACCAACACGCTAGTTGGTCCAACCGGTCCATTGGAACAACAGGCCAGTTGGTCCAACCGGTCCATAGGACCAACAGGCCAGTTGATCCAACCGGTCCATAGGACCAACAGGCCAGTTGGTCCAACCGGTCCATAGGACCAACACGCCAGTTGGTCCAACCGGTCCATAGGACCAACAGGCCAGTTGGTCCAACCGGTCCATAGGACCAACACACCAGTTGGTCCAACCGGTCCATAGGACCAACACGCCAGTTGGTCCAACCGGTCCATAGGACCAACACGCCAGTTGGTCCAACCGGTCCATAGGACCAACAGGCCAGTTGGTCCAACCGGTCCATAGGACCAACAGGCCAGTTGGTCCAACCGGTCCATAGGACCAACAGGCCAGTTGGTCCAACCGGTCCATAGGACCAACAGGCCAGTTGGTCCAACCGGTCTATAGGACCAACAGGCCAGTTGGTCCAACCGGTCCATTGGAACAACAGGCCAGTTGGTCCAACCGGTCCATTGGAACAACAGGCCAGTTGGTCCAACCGGTCCATAGGACCAACACGCTAGTTGGTCCAACCGGTCCATTGGAACAACAGGCAAGTTGGTCCAACCGGTCCATAGGACCAACAGGCAAGTTGGTCCAACCGGTCCATAGGACCAACAGGCCAGTTGGTCCAACCGGTCCATAGGACCAACAGGCCTGTTTGTCCAACCTGTCCATAGGACCAACAGGCCAGTTGGTCCAACCGGTCCATAGGACCAACAGGGCAGTTGGTCCAACCGGTCCATAGGACCAACAGGGCAGTTGGTCCAACCGGTCCATAGGACCAACAGGCCAGTTGGTCCAACCGGTCTATAGGACCAACAGGGCAGTTGGTCCAACCGGTCCATAGGACCAACAGGCCAGTTGGTCCAACCGGTCCATAGGACCAACAGGGCAGTTGGTCCAACCGGTCCATAGGACCATTAGGCCAGTTGGTCCAACCGGTCCATAGGACCAACAGGCCAGTTGGTCCAACCGGTCCATAGGACCAACAGGCCAGTTGGTCCAACCGGTCCATAGGACCAACAGGGCAGTTGGTCCAACCGGTCCATAGGACCAACAGGCCAGTTGGTCCAACCGGTCCATAGGACCAACAAGGCAGTTGGTCCAACCGGTCCATAGGACCAACAGGGCAGTTGGTCCAACCGGTCCATAGGACCAACAGGCCAGTTGGTCCAACCGGTCCATAGGACCAACAGGCCAGTTGGTCCAACCGGTCCATAGGACCAACAGGCCAGTTGGTCCAACCGGTCCTTAGGACCAACAGGCCAGTTGGTCCAACCGGTCCATAGGACCAACAGGCCAGTTGGTCCAACCGGTCATAGGACCAACAGGCCAGTTGGTCCAACCGGTCCATAGGACCAACACGCCAGTTGGTCCAACCGGTCCATAGGACCAACACGCCAGTTGGTCCAACTAGTCCATAGGACCAACACGCCAGTTGGTCCAACCGGTCCATAGGACCAACACGCCAGTTGGTCCAACCGGTCCATAGGACCAACAGGGCAGTTGGTCCAACCGGTCCATAGGACCAACAGGCCAATTGGACCAACCGGTCCATAGGACCAACAGGCCAGTTGGACCAACCGGTCCATAGGACCAACAGGCCAGTTGGTCCAACCGGTCCTAGGACCAACAGGCCAGTTGGTCCAACCGGTCCATAGGACCAACACGCCAGTTGGTCCAACCGGTCCATAGGACCAACACGCCAGTTGGTCCAACTGGTCCATAGGACCAACACGCCAGTTGGTCCAACTAGTCCTTAGGGCCAACAGGCCAGTTGGTCCAACCGGTCCATAGGACCAACAGGCAAGTTGGTCCAACCGGTCCATAGGGCCAACAGGCCAGTTGGTCCAACCGGTCCATAGGACCAACAGGCCAGTTGGTCCAACCGGTCCATAGGACCAACAGGCCAGTTGGTCCAACCGGTCCATAGGACCAACAGGCCAGTTGGTCCAACCGGTCCATAGGACCAACAGGCCAGTTGGTCCAACCGGTCCATAGGACCAACAGGCCAGTTGGTCCAACCGGTCCATAGGACCAACACGCCAGTTGGTCCAACCGGTCCATTGGAACAACAGGCCAGTTGGTCCAACCGGTCCATAGGACCAACAGGCCAGTTGGTCCAACCGGTCCATAGGACCAACAGGCCAGTTGGTCCAACCGGTCCAGAGGACCAACACGCCAGTTGGTCCAACCGGTCCATAGGACCAACACGCCAGTTGGTCCAACTAGTCCATAGGACCAACACGCCTGTTGGTCCAACTAGTCCATAGGACCAACACGCCAGTTAGTCCAACCGGTCCATAGGACCAACAGGGCAGTTGGTCCAACCGGTCCATAGGACCAACAGGCCAATTGGTCCAACCGGTCCATAGGACCAACAGGCCAGTTGGACCAACCGGTCCATAGGACCAACAGGCCAGTTGGTCCAACCGGTCCATAGGACCAACAGGCCAGTTGGTCCAACCAGTCCATAAAACCAACAAGCCAGTTGGTCCAACCGGTCCATAGGACCAACACGCCAGTTGGTCCAACTAGTCCATAGGACCAACACGCCAGTTGGTCCAACTAGTCCATAGGACCAACACGCCAGTTGGTCCAACTAGTCCTTAGGGCCAACAGGCCAGTTGGTCCAACCGGTCCATAGGACCAACAGGCAAGTTGGTCCAACCGGTCCATAGGACCAACAGGCCAGTTGGTCCAACCGGTCCATAGGACCAACAGGCCAGTTGGTCCAACCGGTCCATAGCACCATCAGGCCAGTTGGTCCAACCGGTCCATAGGACCAACAGGCAAGTTGGTCCAACTAGTCCTTAGGACCAACAGGCAAGTAGGTCCAACTAGTCCATAGGACCAACACGCCAGTTGGTCCAACCGGTCCATAGGACCAACAGGGCAGTTGGTCCAACCGGTCCATAGGACCAACACGCCATTTGGTCCAACTCGTCCTTAGGGCCAACAGGCCAATTGGTCCAACCGGTCCATAGGACCAACAGGCAAGTTGGTCCAACCGGTCCATAGGACCAACAGGCCAGTTGGTCCAACCGGTCCATAGGACCAACAGGCCAGTTGGTCCAACCGGTCCATAGGACCAACAGGCAAGTTGGTCCAACGGGTCCATTCGGCCAACAGGCAAGTTGGTCCAACTAGTCCATAGGACCAACACGCCAGTTGGTCCAACCGGTCCATAGGACCAACACGCCAGTTGGTCCAACCGGTCCATAGGACCAACAGGCCAGTTGGTCCAACCGGTCCATAGGACCAACAGGGCAGTTGGTCCAACCGGTCCATAGGACCAACAGGCCAGTTGGTCCAACCGGTCCATAGGACCAACAGGCCAGTTGGTCCAACCGGTCCATAGGACCAACAGGCCAGTTGGTCCAACCGGTCCATAGGACCAACAGGCCAGTTGGTCCAACCGGTCCATAGGACCAACAGGCCAGTTGGTCCAACCGGTCCATAGGACCAACAGGCCAGTTGGTCCAACCGGTCCATAGGACCAACACGCCAGTTGGTCCAACCGGTCCATAGGACCAACACGCCAGTTGGTCCAACCGGTCCATAGGACCAACACGCCAGTTGGTCCAACCGGTCCATAGGACCAACACGCCAGTTGGTCCAACCGGTCCATAGGACCAACACGCCAGTTGGTCCAACCGGTCCATAGGACCAACACGCCAGTTGGTCCAACCGGTCCATAGGACCAACACGCCAGTTGGTCCAACCGGTCCTTAGGGCCAACAGGCCAGTTGGTCCAACCGGTCCATAGGACCAACAGGCCAGTTGGTCCAACCGGTCCATAGGACCAACACGCCAGTTGGTCCAACCGGTCCATAGGACCAACAGGCCAGTTGGTCCAACCGGTCCATAGGACCAACAGGCCAGTTGGTCCAACCGGTCCATAGGACCAACAGGCCAGTTGGTCCAACCGGTCCATAGGACCAACAGACTAGTTGGTCCAACCGGTCCATAGGACCAACACGCCAGTTGGTCCAACCGGTCCATAGGACCAACACGCCAGTTGGTCCAACGAGTCCATAGGACCAACACGCCAGTTGGTCCAACCGGTCCATAGGACCAACAGGCAAGTTGGTCCAACCGGTCCATAGGACCAACAGGCCAGTTGGTCCAACCGGTCCATAGGACCAACACGCCAGTTGGTCCAACCGGTCCATAGGACCAACACGCCAGTTGGTCCAACCGGTCCATAGGACGAACAGGCCAGTTGGTCCAACCGGTCCATAGGACGAACAGGCCAGTTGGTCCAACCGGTCCATAGGACCAACACGCCAGTTGGTCCAACCGGTCCTTAGGGCCAACAGGCCAGTTGGTCCAACCGGTCCATAGGACCAACAGGCCAGTTGGTCCAACCGGTCCATAGGACCAACAGGCCAGTTGGTCCAACCAGTCCATAGGACCAACAGGCCAGTTGGTCCAACCGGTCCATAGGACCAACAGGCCAGTTGGTCCAACCGGTCCATAGGACCAACAGGCCAGTTGGTCCAACCGGTCCATAGGACCAACAGGCCAGTTGGTCCAACCGGTCCATAGGACCAACACGCCAGTTGGTCCAACCGGTCCATAGGACCAACACGCCAGTTGGTCCAACTAGTCCATAGGACCAACACGCCAGTTGGTCCAACTAGTCCTTAGGGCCAACAGGCCAGTTCGTCCAACCGGTCCATAGGACCAACAGGCAAGTTGGTCCAACCGGTCCATAGGACCAACAGGCCAGTTGGTCCAACCGGTCCATAGGACCAACAGGCCAGTTGGTCCAACCAGTCCATAGGACCAACAGGCCAGTTGGTCCAACCGGTCCATAGGACCAACACGCCAGTTGGTCCAACCGGTCCATAGGACCAACACGCCAGTTGGTCCAACTAGTCCTTAGGGCCAACACGCCAGTTGGTCCAACCGGTCCATAGGACCAACAGGCCAGTTGGTCCAACCGGTCCATAGGACCAACAGGCCAGTTGGTCCAACCGGTCCATAGGACCAACAGGCCAGTTGGTCCAACCGGTCCATAGGACCAACAGGCGAGTTGGTCCAACCGGTCCATAGGACCAACAGGCGAGTTGGTCCAACCGGTCCATAGGACCAACACGCCAGTTGGTCCAACCGGTCCATAGGACCAACACGCCAGTTGGTCCAACGAGTCTATAGGACCAACACGCCAGTTGGTCCAACCGGTCCATAGGACCAACAGGCAAGTTGGTCCAACCGGTCCATAGGACCAACAGGCCAGTTGGTCCAACTGGTCCATAGGACCAACAGGCCAGTTGGTCCAACCGGTCCATAGGACCAACAGGCCAGTTGGTCCAACCGGTCCATAGGACCAACAGGCAAGTTGGTCCAACGGGTCCATTCGGCCAACAGGCCAGTTGGTCCAACTAGTCCATAGGACCAACACGCCAGTTGGTTCAACCGGTCCATAGGACCAACAGGGCAGTTGGTCCAACCGGTCCATAGGACCAACAGGCCAGTTGGTCCAACCGGTCCATAGGACCAACACGCCAGTTGGTCCAACTAGTCCATAGGACCAACACGCCAGTTGGTCCAACCGGTCCATAGGACCAACAGGCAAGTTCGTCCCACCGGTCCATAGGACCAACAGGCCAGTTGGTCCAACCGGTCCATAGGACCAACAGGCCAGTTGGTCCAACCAGTCCATTGGACCAATAGGCCAGTTGGTCCAACCGGTCCATAGGACGAACAGGCCAGTTGGTCCAACCGGTCCATAGGACGAACAGGCCAGTTGGTCCAACCGGTCCATAGGACGAACAGGCCAGTTCGTCCAACCGGTCCATAGGACCAACACGCCAGTTGGTCCAACGAGTCCATAGGACCAACACGCCAGTTGGTCCAACTAGTCCTTAGGGCCAACAGGCCAGTTGGTCCAACCGGTCCATAGGACCAACAGGCAAGTTGGTCCAACCGGTCCATAGGACCAACAGGCCAGTTGGTCCAACCGGTCCATAGGACCAACAGGCCAGTTGGTCCAACCGGTCCATAGGACCAACACGCCAGTTGGTCCAACTAGTCCTTAGGGCCAACAGGCCAGTTGGTCCAACCGGTCCATAGGACCAACAGGCAAGTTGGTCCAACCGGTCCATAGGACCAACAGGCCAGTTGGTCCAACCGGTCCATAGGACCAACAGGCCAGTTGGTCCAACCGGTCCATAGGACCAACACGCCAGTTGGTCCAACCGGTCCATAGGACCAACACGCCAGTTGGTCCAACCGGTCCATAGGACCAACACGCCAGTTGGTCCAACTAGTCCTTAGGGCCAACAGGCCAGTTGGTCCAACCGGTCCATAGGACCAACAGGCAAGTTGGTCCAACCGGTCCATAGGACCAACAGGCCAGTTGGTCCAACCGGTCCATAGGACCAACAGGCCAGTTGGTCCAACCGGTCCATAGGACCAACAGGCCAGTTGGTCCAACCGGTCCATAGGACCAACAGGCCAGTTGGTCCAACCGGTCCATAGGACCAACACGCCAGTTGGTCCAACCGGTCCATAGGACCAACACGCCAGTTGGTCCAACGAGTCCATAGGACCAACACGCCAGTTGGTCCAACTAGTCCTTAGGGACAACAGGCCAGTTGGTCCAACCGGTCCATAGGACCAACAGGCAAGTTGGTCCAACCGGTCCATAGGACCAACGGGCCAGTTGGTCCAACTGGTCCATAGGACCAACAGGCCAGTTGGTCCAACCGGTCCATAGGACCAACAGGCCAGTTGGTCCAACCGGTCCATAGGACCAACACGCCAGTTGGTCCAACCGGTCCATAGGACCAACACGCCAGTTGGTCCAACTGGTCCATAGGACCAACACGCCAGTTGGTCCAACTAGTCCTTAGGGCCAACAGGCAAGTTGGTCCAACCGGTCCATAGGACCAACAGGCCAGTTGGTCCAACCGGTCCATAGGACCAACACGCCAGTTGGTCCAACCGGTCCATAGGACCAACACGCCAGTTGGTCCAACCGGTCCATAGGACCAACACGCCAGTTGGTCCAACCGGTCCATAGGACCAACACGCCAGTTGGTCCAACTAGTCCTTAGGGCCAACACGCCAGTTGGTCCAACCGGTCCATAGGACCAACAGGCAAGTTGGTCCAACCGGTCCATAGGACCAACAGGCCAGTTGGTCCAACCGGTCCATAGGACCAACAGGCCAGTTGGTCCAACCGGTCCATAGGACCAACACGCCAGTTGGTCCAACCGGTCCATAGGACCAACACGCCAGTTGGTCCAACCGGTCCATAGGACCAACACGCCAGTTGGTCCAACTGGTCCATAGGACCAACACGCCAGTTGGTCCAACTGGTCCTTAGGGCCAACAGGCCAGTTGGTCCAACCGGTCCATAGGACCAACAGGCAAGTTGGTCCAACCGGTCCATAGGACCAACAGGCCAGTTGGTCCAACCGGTCCATAGGACCAACAGGCCAGTTGGTCCAACCGGTCCATAGGACCAACAGGCCAGTTGGTCCAACCGGTCCATAGGACCAACACGCCAGTTGGTCCAACCGGTCCATAGGACCAACAGGCCAGTTGGTCCAACCGGTCCATAGGACCAACACGCCAGTTGGTCCAACTGGTCCTTAGGGCCAACAGGCCAGTTGGTCCAACCGGTCCATAGGACCAACAGGCAAGTTGGTCCAACCGGTCCATAGGACCAACAGGCCAGTTGGTCCAACCGGTCCATAGGACCAACAGGCCAGTTGGTCCAACCGGTCCATAGGACCAACAGGCCAGTTGGTCCAACCGGTCCATAGGACCAACAGGCCAGTTGGTCCAACCGGTCCATAGGACCAACACGCCAGTTGGTCCAACCGGTCCAGAGGACCAACAGGCCAGTTGGTCCAACTAGTCCATAGGGCCAACAGGCCAGTTGGTCCAACTAGTCCATAGGACCAACACGCCAGTTGGTCCAACGAGTCCATAGGGCCAACACGCCAGTTGGTCCAACCGGTCCATAGGACCAACAGGCAAGTTGGTCCAACCGGTCCATAGGACCAACAGGCCAGTTGGTCCAACCGGTCCATAGGACCAACAGGCCAGTTGGTCCAACCGGTCCATAGGACCAACAGGCCAGTTGGTCCAACCGGTCCATAGGACCAACACGCCAGTTGGTCGAACCGGTCCAGAGGACCAACACGCCAGGCCAGTTGGTCCAACTAGTCCTTAGGGCCAACAGGCAAGTTGGTCCAACCGGTCCATAGGACCAACAGACCAGTTGGTCCAACCGGTCCATAGGACCAACAGGCCAGTTGGTCCAACCGGTCCATAGGACCAACACGCCAGTTGGTCCAACTAGTCCTTAGGGCCAACAGGCCAGTTGGTCCAACCGGTCCATAGGACCAACAGGCAAGTTGGTCCAACCGGTCCATAGGACCAATAGGCCAGTTGGTCCAACCAGTCCATAGGACCAACAGGCCAGTTGGTCCAACCGGTCCATAGGACCAACACGCCAGTTGGTCCAACCGGTCCATAGGACCAACACGCCAGTTGGTCCAACCGGTCCATAGGACCAACACGCCAGTTGGTCCAACTAGTCCTTAGGGCCAACAGGCCAGTTGGTCCAACCGGTCCATAGGACCAACAGGCAAGTTGGTCCAACCGGTCCATAGGACCAACAGGCCAGTTGGTCCAACCGGTCCATAGGACCAACAGGCCAGTTGGTCCAACCGGTCCATAGGACCAACAGGCCAGTTGGTCCAACCGGTCCATAGGACCAACAGGCCAGTTGGTCCAACCGGTCCATAGGACCAACACGCCAGTTGGTCCAACCGGTCCATAGGACCAACACGCCAGTTGGTCCAACGAGTCCATAGGACCAACACGCCAGTTGGTCCAACTAGTCCTTAGGGACAACAGGCCAGTTGGTCCAACCGGTCCATAGGACCAACAGGCAAGTTGGTCCAACCGGTCCATAGGACCAACGGGCCAGTTGGTCCAACTGGTCCATAGGACCAACAGGCCAGTTGGTCCAACCGGTCCATAGGACCAACAGGCCAGTTGGTCCAACCGGTCCATAGGACCAACACGCCAGTTGGTCCAACCGGTCCATAGGACCAACACGCCAGTTGGTCCAACTGGTCCATAGGACCAACACGCCAGTTGGTCCAACTAGTCCTTAGGGCCAACAGGCCAGTTGGTCCAACCGGTCCATAGGACCAACAGGCAAGTTGGTCCAACCGGTCCATAGGACCAACAGGCCAGTTGGTCCAACCGGTCCATAGGACCAACAGGCCAGTTGGTCCAACCGGTCCATAGGACCAACAGGCCAGTTGGTCCAACCGGTCCATAGGACCAACACGCCAGTTGGTCCAACCGGTCCATAGGACCAACAGGCCAGTTGGTCCAACCGGTCCATAGGACCAACACGCCAGTTGGTCCAACTAGTCCTTAGGGCCAACAGGCCAGTTGGTCCAACCGGTCCATAGGACCAACAGGCAAGTTGGTCCAACCGGTCCATAGGACCAACAGGCCAGTTGGTCCAACCGGTCCATAGGACCAACAGGCCAGTTGGTCCAACCGGTCCATAGGACCAACAGGCCAGTTGGTCCAACCGGTCCATAGGACCAACAGGCCAGTTGGTCCAACCGGTCCATAGGACCAACACGCCAGTTGGTCCAACCGGTCCAGAGGACCAACAGGCCAGTTGGTCCAACTAGTCCATAGGGCCAACACGCCAGTTGGTCCAACCGGTCCATAGGACCAACAGGCAAGTTGGTCCAACCGGTCCATAGGACCAACAGGCCAGTTGGTCCAACCGGTCCATAGGACCAACAGGCCAGTTGGTCCAACCGGTCCATAGGACCAACACGCCAGTTGGTCCAACCGGTCCATAGGACCAACACGCCAGTTGGTCCAACCGGTCCATAGGACCAACACGCTAGTTGGTCCAACCGGTCCAGAGGACCAACACGCCAGTTGGTCCAACTAGTCCATAGGACCAACATGCCAGTTGGTCCAACGAGTCCTTAGGGCCAACAGGCCAGTTGGTCCAACCGGTCCATAGGACCAACAGGCAAGTTGGTCCAACCGGTCCATAGGACCAACAGGCCAGTTGGTCCAACCGGTCCATAGGACCAACAGGCCAGTTGGTCCAACCGATCTATAGGACCAACAGGCCAGTTGGTCCAACCGGTCCATAGGACCAACAGGCCAGTTGGTCCAACCGGTCCATAGGACCAACAGGCTAGTTGGTCCAACCGGTCCATTCGGCCAACAGGCCAGTTGGTCCAACCGGTCCATTCGGCCAACAGACCAGTTGGTCCAACCGGTCTATAGGACCAACAGGCCAGTTGGTCCAACCGGTCCATAGGACCAACAGGCCAGTTGGTCCAACCGGTCCATAGGACAAACAGGCTAGTTGGTCCAACTGGTCCATTCGGCCAACAGGCCAGTTGGTCCAACCGGTCCATAGGACCAACAGGCAAGTTGGTCCAACCGGTCCATAGGACCAACACGCCAGTTGGTCCAATCGGTCCATAGGACCAACACGTTAGTTGGTCCAACCGGTCCATAGGACCAACACGCCAGTTGGTCCAACTAGTCCTTAGGGTCAACAGGCCAGTTGGTCCAACCGGTCCATAGGACCAACAGGCAAGTTGGTCCAACCGGTCCATAGGACCAACAGGCCAGTTGGTCCAACCGGTCCATAGGACCAACAGGCCAGTTGGTCCAACCGATCCATAGGACCAACACGCCAGTTGGTCCAACGAGTCCTTAGGGCCAACAGGCCAGTTGGTCCAACCGGTCCATAGGACCAACAGGCAAGTTGGTCCAACCGGTCCATAGGACCAACAGGCCAGTTGGTCCAACCGGTCCATAGGACCAACAGGCCAGTTGGTCCAACCAGTCCATAGGACCAACAGGCCAGTTGGTCCAACCGGTCCATAGGACCAACACGCCAGTTGGTCCAACCGGTCCATAGGACCAACAGGCCAGTTGGTCCAACCGGTCCATAGGACCAACACGCCAGTTGGTCCAACTACTCCTTAGGGCCAACAGGCCAGTTGGTCCAACCGGTCCATAGGACCAACAGGCAAGTTGGTCCAACCGGTCCATAGGACCAACAGGCCAGTTGGTCCAACCGGTCCATAGGACCAACAGGCCAGTTGGTCCAACCGGTCCATAGGACCAACAGGCCAGTTGGTCCAACCGGTCCATAGGACCAACACGCCAGTTGGTCCAACCGGTCCATAGGACCAACACGCCAGTTGGTCCAACCGGTCCATAGGACCAACACGCCAGTTGGTCCAACCGGTCCATAGGACCAACACGCCAGTTGGTCCAACCGGTCCATAGGACCAACAGGCAAGTTGGTCCAACCGGTCCATAGGACCAACAGGCCAGTTGGTCCAACCGGTCCATAGGACCAACAGGCCAGTTGGTCCAACCGGTCCATAGGACCAACAGGCCAGTTGGTCCAACCGGTCCATAGGACCAACAGGCAAGTTGGTCCAACCGGTCCATAGGACCAACAGGCCAGTTGGTCCAACCGGTCCATAGGACCAACAGGCCAGTTGGTCCAACCGGTCCATAGGACCAACAGGCCAGTTGGTCCAACCGGTCCATAGGACCAACAGGCCAGTTGGTCCAACCGGTCCATAGGACCAACACGCCAGTTGGTCCAACCAGTCCATAGGACCAACACGCCAGTTGGTCCAACGAGTCCATAGGACCAACACGCCAGTTGGTCCAACTAGTCCTTAGGGACAACAGGCCAGTTGGTCCAACCGGTCCATAGGACCAACAGGCCAGTTGGTCCAACCGGTCCATAGGACCAACACGCTAGTTGGTCCAACCGGTCCAGAGGACCAACACGCCAGTTGGTCCAACTAGTCCATAGGACCAACATGCCAGTTGGTCCAACGAGTCCTTAGGGCCAACAGGCCAGTTGGTCCAACCGGTCCATAGGACCAACAGGCAAGTTGGTCCAACCGGTCCATAGGACCAACAGGCCAGTTGGTCCAACCGGTCCATAGGACCAACAGGCCAGTTGGTCCAACCGATCTATAGGACCAACAGGCCAGTTGGTCCAACCGGTCCATAGGACCAACAGGCCAGTTGGTCCAACCGGTCCATAGGACCAACAGGCTAGTTGGTCCAACCGGTCCATTCGGCCAACAGGCCAGTTGGTCCAACCGGTCCATTCGGCCAACAGACCAGTTGGTCCAACCGGTCTATAGCACCAACAGGCCAGTTGGTCCAACCGGTCCATAGGACCAACAGGCCAGTTGGTCCAACCGGTCCATAGGACAAACAGGCTAGTTGGTCCAACTGGTCCATTCGGCCAACATGCCAGTTGGTCCAACCGGTCCATAGGATCAACAGGCAAGTTGGTCCAACCGGTCCATAGGACCAACACGCCAGTTGGTCCAATCGGTCCATAGGACCAACACGTTAGTTGGTCCAACCGGTCCATAGGACCAACACGCCAGTTGGTCCAACTAGTCCTTAGGGTCAACAGGCCAGTTGGTCCAACCGGTCCATAGGACCAACAGGCAAGTTGGTCCAACCGGTCCATAGGACCAACAGGCCAGTTGGTCCAACCGGTCCATAGGACCAACAGGCCAGTTGGTCCAACCGATCCATAGGACCAACACGCCAGTTGGTCCAACGAGTCCTTAGGGCCAACAGGCCAGTTGGTCCAACCGGTCCATAGGACCAACAGGCAAGTTGGTCCAACCGGTCCATAGGACCAACAGGCTAGTTGGTCCAACCGGTCCATAGGACCAACAGGCCAGTTGGTCCAACCAGTCCATAGGACCAACAGGCCAGTTGGTCCAACCGGTCCATAGGACCAACACGCCAGTTGGTCCAACCGGTCCATAGGACCAACACGCCAGTTGGTCCAACTAGTCCATAGGACCAACACGCCAGTTGGTCCAACTACTCCTTAGGGCCAACAGGCCAGTTGGTCCAACCGGTCCATAGGACCAACAGGCAAGTTGGTCCAACCGGTCCATAGGACCAACAGGCCAGTTGGTCCAACCGGTCCATAGGACCAACAGGCCAGTTGGTCCAACCGGTCCATAGGACCAACAGGCCAGTTGGTCCAACCGGTCCATAGGACCAACAGGCCAGTTGGTCCAACCGGTCCATAGGACCAACACGCCAGTTGGTCCAACCAGTCCATAGGACCAACACGCCAGTTGGTCCAACGAGTCCATAGGACCAACACGCCAGTTGGTCCAACTAGTCCTTAGGGACAACAGGCCAGTTGGTCCAACCGGTCCATAGGACCAACAGGCAAGTTGGTCCAACCGGTCCATAGGGCCAACGGGCCAGTTGGTCCAACCGGTCCATAGGACCAACGGGCCAGTTGGTCCAACTGGTCCATAGGACCAACAGGCCAGTTGGTCCAACCGGTCCATAGGACCAACAGGCCAGTTGGTCCAACCGGTCCATAGGACCAACACGCCAGTTGGTCCAACCGGTCCATAGGACCAACACGCCAGTTGGTCCAACTAGTCCATAGGACCAACACGCCAGTTGGTCCAACTAGTCCTTAGGGCCAACAGGCCAGTTGGTCCAACCGGTCCATAGGACCAACAGGCAAGTTGGTCCAACCGGTCCATAGGACCAACAGGCCAGTTGGTCCAACCGGTCCATAGGACCAACAGGCCAGTTGGTCCAACTAGTCCATAGGACCAACAGGCCAGTTGGTCCAACCGGTCCATAGGACCAACACGCCAGTTGGTCCAACCGGTCCATAGGACCAACACGCCAGTTGGTCCAACCGGTCCATAGGACCAACACGCCAGTTGGTCCAACTAGTCCTTAGGGCCAACAGGCCAGTTGGTCCAACCGGTCCATAGGACCAACAGGCAAGTTGGTCCAACCGGTCCATAGGACCAACAGGCCAGTTGGTCCAACCGGTCCATAGGACCAACAGGCCAGTTGGTCCAACCGGTCCATAGGACCAACAGGCCAGTTGGTCCAACCGGTCCATAGGACCAACAGGCCAGTTGGTCCAACCGGTCCATAGGACCAACACGCCAGTTGGTCCAACCGGTCCATAGGACCAACACGCCAGTTGGTCCAACGAGTCCATAGGGCCAACACGCCAGTTGGTCCAACCGGTCCATAGGACCAACAGGCAAGTTGGTCCAACCGGTCCATAGGACCAACAGGCCAGTTGGTCCAACCGGTCCATAGGACCAACAGGCCAGTTGGTCCAACCGGTCCATAGGACCAACAGGCCAGTTGGTCCAACCGGTCCATAGGACCAACACGCCAGTTGGTCCAACCGGTCCAGAGGACCAACACGCCAGGCCAGTTGGTCCAACTAGTCCTTAGGGCCAACAGGCCAGTTGGTCCAACCGGTCCATAGGACCAACAGGCAAGTTGGTCCAACCGGTCCATAGGACCAACAGGCCAGTTGGTCCAACCGGTCCATAGGACCAACAGGCCAGTTGGTCCAACCGGTCCATAGGACCAACAGGCCAGTTGGTCCAACCGGTCCATAGGACCAACACGCCAGTTGGTCCAACCGGTCCATAGGACCAACACGCCAGTTGGTCCAACCGGTCCATAGGACCAACACGCCAGTTGGTCCAACTAGTCCTTAGGGCCAACAGGCCAGTTGGTCCAACCGGTCCATAGGACCAACAGGCCAGTTGGTCCAACCGGTCCATAGGACCAACAGGTCAGTTGGTCCAACCGGTCCATAGGACCAACAGGCCAGTTGGTCCAACCGGTCCATAGGACCAACAGGCCAGTTGGTCCAACCGGTCCATAGGACCAACAGGCCAGTTGGTCCAACCGGTCCATAGGACCAACAGGCCAGTTGGTCCAACCGGTCCATAGGACCAACAGGCCAGTTGGTCCAACCGGTCCATAGGACCAACACGCCAGTTGGTCCAACGAGTTCATAGGACCAACACGCCAGTTGGTCCAACTAGTCCTTAGGGCCAACAGGCCAGTTGGTCCAACCGGTCCATAGGACCAACAGGCCAGTTGGTCCAACCGGTCCATAGGACCAACAGGCCAGTTGGTCCAACCGGTCCATAGGACCAACAGGCCAGTTGGTCCAACCGGTCCATAGGACCAACAGGCAAGTTGGTCCAACCGGTCCATAGGACCAACAGGCCAGTTGGTCCTTAGGGCCAACAGGCCAGTTGGTCCAACCGGTCCATAGGACCAACAGGCAAGTTGGTCCAACCGGTCCATAGGACCAACAGGCCAGTTGGTCCAACCGGTCCATAGGACCAACAGGCCAGTTGGTCCAACCGGTCCATAGGACCAACACGCTAGTTGGTCCAACCGGTCCATAGGACCAACACGCCAGTTGGTCCAACTAGTCCATAGGACCAACACGCCAGTTGGTCCAACACGCCTGAGCGTGCGACGCCTGGGGGTGCTGAGCCTGAGCGTGCGGAGCCTAGGGGTGCTGAGCCTCGGGTTGCCGAGTCTGAGGGTGCGGAGCCTGGGGTGCTGAGCCTGGGGGTGCTGAGCCTGAACGTGCTGAGCCTGTAGGTACTTTGTCTGCTGGTCGTCCTACGGGTGCCTCGTCACGGCGGGAGCCTCTCTCTCCACCGCAGCTGCGCGAGTGGTTTGCTCGGCGCTGGAGCCTTCGGAGTGTTGCTGCTGGAGCTGGGGGGGCTGCCGCTGGAGGCCCTGGAGCTGAAGGCACTGGAGCTGCTGGTCCTGGAGGTGCTCGTACTGGAGGTGCTGGAGCTGCTGGAGCCGGTGGTACTGCAGGCGTTGGAGCTGGAGACCCTGGAGCTGGAGGCACTGGAGCTGGAGGTACCGGAGGTGCTGGAGCTGCTGGTCCTGGAGGTGCTGGAGGTGCTGCAGCTGGAGGTGCTGCAGAAGTTGGAGCTGGAGGCGCTGGAGCTGGAGGTAGCGGAGGTGCTGGTGCCGCTGGTCCCGGAGGTGCTCGTACTGGAGGTACTGGAGCTGCTGGAGCTGGTGGCGCTGCAGGCGCTAGAGCTGGAGACCCTGGAGCTGGAGGTGCTGGCCCTGGGGGTGCTGGTGCTGTCGGTGCTGGTTATGGAGGCACGGTGCGGCCGCGACCGTACTTCGTTCCAGTGCTTCAGCAGGTTCTTGGTTTCCCGTCTTCTACTGACCTTATTCCACCTCTCCTGTGTCCACCGCCTGACCAGTCGCAGCCGCAGTTACAGCCAGCCTCCCCACTGCCTGCTCCTTCTCCTTACACTGAGCAAACAGGAGGTCTTACAGAGCGTCGTGAGCCTGCATCTCGTCCTGCCTCGCCTGTTCGCGCTGTTCGCACTGGTCGTCGTGTTCCGCGTCAGCGTCCTCCTCCTGTCCTCGGCACTCACAGTATGGCACTTCGTCCTTCCTCTGTTCCACTGCGAGTTCCCCAGCCGTCTCCTCCTGCGTCCTCCCTTGCTGACGGTCCTGACCCTGAGTCTGACTTACTTCGTGCTGCCAGTCCTACTGTCACACGTCTGTCAACGGGAGTTGTGTGTTGGCCCCGTCCTCGCTTGGGCGGAGCCGACTTTGTGGTCGGGTGTGAGGGGAGCAGCCGACCTACAGCAGTGGGCGAGCTGGTTGACGAGGAGGTCGACCTGCACGGGGGCCACTGCACGGGCGCCGACTTCAGGGTGGCGCCAACTTCAGGGAGGTCGACCTGGGAGGTCGACCTGCGGAGGACGTCAACTTGGTGACGTCAACTTGAGGCAGCCGACTTGGGTGGTCGGCTGACAGGACCTGCTGGTCGACCTGGTGGTTGGTCGACCAGACCTGCTGGTCGACTTGTTGGTGGTCGACCTGATTTGGTGGTCGACGAAGGAGGGGCCGACGTCGACCTCGACTCAAGACGCTGAGCAGTTGGGCGTCGAGTAGCAGGGCATCAACTTGGTGACGCCGACTTGGGTGGTCGGCCGACAACTGCGCTGGTCGACATGAAGCTGGCCGACCAGGACTGCTGGTCGATGTGGAGCTGGTCGACCAGAAGGGACGTCGACCTGGAGCTGGTCGACCAGGGGTGTGGTCAACCTGGCGAGGTCGACTTGAAGGTGGCCGTCGTCTTGGGAGGTCGACGGGCACGTACGGGAGCAGCTGGTCGACGTGGTTGCCCGGTCGACCAGGTTACCTGGGTGACGAGGTTCTGCGGAGGAGTGCGACGGTCGCCCAGGCGAAGTTGGCGAGCCCGACCTCGGTGGTGGTATCCCGAGGTCGACGTGGCCGATCAGAAGCAGTCGTCAGCGCGAGGTTGACGTGGTGTGTGCGTTGTGCAGGTGACGAGGCTCAGCCCGCCAATCATCTGCGCGCACCTGCAAAGCGGGTGCGCTGCTGTTCTGCGTGAGCAACGCTGGCACGCCGTCAACCTGCGACGTTGGCACGCCGTCAACCTTGCACTGCTGGAGCGCGGTCGACCAAGTCGTGCTGGAACGCGGTCGACCAAGCTGCACTGGCAGTTGGCCGACCTGAATGCATGCTCTGATGTAGTCTTGCCATGCCAACTTCATTGTACCATTGTTGTCAACTTTCTCTAGTGAAACTCTTGCCAACTTGCCCCGTGAACTAGCAAGCAGTGTATGCACTAGGAAAACGACTAAGGACCAACGAACGCAGAGATCACACGAGCACCCGTGCCTAGCCCGTAGTCTAGCTCCCGTTGTAGTAGTTATCTCCGCATGGTGCGGTGAGCGTGGACGGCGCACGACTTACCTTTCAGTCAGGTCGACGTAGAGGCCACTTACCTAAGTTGTTCGTAGGCCGGCAGCCGTGCAGTCTCTAGCTTGCGCGTAGGTGACGCCAAGGTGATGGAGACCCTAGAGGCACAGCTGGAGGACGCGAGGACACGTCATGCGTCCCAGGAGTACGGAACGATCGCCTGGGCGGTTGTGGAGGCTGGCATTCGCACCATGTGGGCGACGTTGCACCCTTCTCAACCTGCGTCTCCTCGACCGGTGAACACAGAGGGCGGCGTCGACGTGGGCGTCAACGCCGGAGGTGGCCAAGTCGGCAGCAGTGCGGGAGGCACGTCGAGGCAGAGAGGTGTGATTCACGCCGACGAAGTCGGCGGCGTTCAGGGGCGAGGGGTGCGGTCGTCGGCGGTTGCAGGCTCCTCGCGGGGCGACGTCGGAGGGCGAAGAAGCGGTTTGTCGCCGATGTCGGCGACCCAGGTGACGGCGGGCGGGATAGCACCAAGCTACGGCTACTTCAAGTTTGCGCCGGACAGGATCTTGGTCACCCCGCCGCAGACTGGTCGACAAGACATCCTCACCTGGAAGGAAGCCATCGAGCCCCAGCTGGAGATGGCCGGGCTGATCAACTTCGTCCGAGGTTCCGTGGAGACGCCGGACGACCCCGACTTGCGTGCGGAGTTTCGCGCCGTGCAGCTGTTGACCTTCATGGTCATCTCGCGGTGCTGCTCGCCGGGCGTGCAGATCGCCTTGAAGTGGTGTCGGGAGTACCTCGACGCCGGCCACCAGGCGTGGCACTTCATTGAGTCGACCTACCAAGTCACCGACGACCTCTTCATCTCTCAACTGGAGGGACAGCTGACACACCTGCGTATGGGCGACGAGGAGACGGCGACCGACTACTGCAACCGGGCCAGGCGGATTCTCGCCACCATCAGGATGGCCGGCGCGCAGTACTCGACGGCGTCGTACGTCACCCATGTCATGCAGGAACTGTCGAGCAACTACAACCTCCTGAAGCGGCTGTCAATGGCGCCGAGCACGAGGACGACGCTCAACGAGGACAACCTGACCTCGTACATCCTGCAGGACGAGGCGATGCAGGAGGCTGAGCAGTCCCAGGAGCTCTTGGCGCAGGCCAACTTCGTCGCCCCGGCGAAGCAAGGAGGTCGCCCGGGTCAGCGCGGACAGCATGGTGGCGGCGGAATCGGTGGCTGGAAGTCGACCAAGGAGGTCGACAAGAAGTCGACCAAGGACGGCGGTCGAGAAGGAGGAGGTCGACGTCGGGAGTGCTGGATCTGCCACAGCCCCGACCACCTCTCCTTCGAGTGCCCCGACCGCAGTGACTCCGACGACGACGACGCCAAGGGAGGCCGCGGGAGGTCTGGCAGTCGTCGTCCTCGTCGAGGAGGAAACAAGCCGCGCAAGGAGTTGCAGTCGACCAAGTCGACCTCGGCGAAGGACGCTGACTCCTCTGCTGGCGGCAAGGCGCGGGACGACAAGGCGGCGTCGTGCTCGCTGGTCGGCGTCGTGGAGCCGACCGTCTCGCTGGCACCGGAGGCCGGAGAGGACTTCCAGGTGGTGGCGGCAGCTGTGCAGGCGAACCCGGCGGTGGTCCTGCTCGACAGCGGCTGCTCCCACCACCTGATGGGGACGAAGGAAGTCTTCGTCGACCTGCAGCCGAGCGGCACCATCAAGCACGTGCGCGGCTTCAATGGGGCACTGCAGGACGTCCAGGGCCGAGGTACCGTCGCCCTGCAAGGGAAGGCCGGGAAGCAGGTGCTCATCCCCGACGTGCTGTACGTCCCGGGCGTGCGGGCCAACCTGCTCTCGTCCGGCCAGCTGAAGGAGCACGGCGTGAAGCTGCAGGAGGACGGCGACGGGATGCTGCTCGTCTCGGCAGCGGGAGAGGTGCTCGGACGGGCGACGTACTCCGGGCGTGTCCTCTGCACCGACCTGCGTCCCTGTTCAACGAGGTCGACGTCAACCACGCCGGAGGTTGTGGCCCTGCGGGCGATCGTCTCGAAGACGAAGTCGACGCCGGACCGGATGCATGCTAGGCTTGCGCACGTCGGCATGGACACCATACGGAGCTCGGCGAAGAACGAGGTCGCCATTGGGCTGGACCTCAAGTCGGCGACGGGCGCCGACTCACCGTGTGTCTCGTGCGTCGGCAGGAAGCTGGCGCGGCACACCTTCCCCGACTAAGGCTCCGACGCCGACGACGTGCTGGCCGTCGTGCACATCGACCTGTGCGGGCCGTTCCGCGTGGCTGCCAAGGACGGCAGCTTGTACTTCCTGCTGCTGAAGGACCGCAAGACCCGCTTCGTGTGGGTGAGGCCGGTCGCCAAGAAGTCGGATGTGCTGCTGGAGTTCCAGAAGTGGCTGGTGTTGGTGGAGAGGCAGACGAAGAAGTCGGTGCTGATGCTACGCTCGGACCGGGGAGGGGAGTTCCTCGGGAAGAAGTTCACCGACTTCGTGGACGGAAAGGAAATCGTCCACGACCTTACCTGCCCGTACACCCCGCAGCAGAATGGCATGGCGGAGAGGGAGATGCGGACGGTGGTGGAGTCGGTGCGGACGATGCTGCTGCACATGGGCGTGCAGCACCACTGGTGGCACCTCGCTCTGCGGCAGGCCGTCTGGATCCGCAACTGCCTTGAGAGGTCGACGCTGCCGTCGGGGACGACGCCGTACCAGCTGCTGGTCGGCCAGAAGCCCGACTTGTCGATGGCGAGGGTGTGGGGCTGCATGGCGCAGTTCCTTGTCCCCGAGCAGCAGCGTGGTGGAAAGTTGAAGCCGAAGGCCAGGTGGGGCCTTCACCTTGGCGTGTCGGCGGAGAGCAAGGGCTGGGAGCTCCTCGACATCGACGCCAACCGGGTGGTCACCACGTCGGACGTGGTCTTCTACGAGGAGATGTCGCTGGCCGAGTGGAATTCGGAGCACGGGTCGGTGTCCGACCGAACGCCGTCCACCCCGCCAACCGACACCTCGTCGGCGACGCTGCCTCTGCTCGCCGAGGTCGGTGGGCTTGCTGCTGAGGACGACGAGGACGTCCGTCCTCCTTCCCCTCCCTCTTCTGCCCCTCCCCTCGTGGCCGACCTGCGTGGGCTGACCTCGGTGTCGGCCTCCGGCGATGAGGGGAGTAGTGGGACGTCGCCTTCGGCGCCGGCCAAGGGCATCGCCGGTGGCCGACGTGACGAGCGACAAGTCGACGCAGGAGTGAAGTCGACGTTGACACGGGAGGAGCAGTTCGAGGAGGAGCAGCCGACTTGGGTGAAGTCGGCGAAGAAGGCAGCTGAGAAGCAGCCGACAGGGGAGCAGGCAGCGGTGAAGCCGACCACGGAGCAGTCGGCAACCAGGCAGTCGGCAGGGACGCCGACCACAGGGGAGAGGTCGACCAGGAAGTCGACCGAGGTGCAGCAGGACGACGAGGGCAGTGAGGACGCTGGGGAGTCCACCAAGAGTGACGTGGTGGAGGTTCGGCCTGAACCTCGGAAGTCGGATAGACTTCGGAGGCCGCCGGACTTCTTCGTCCCCGCTGCCTTCACCACGGTGTACGACGTGGACGATGACGACGACCTGCTGTACGACGACGCCAAGGAGGATGAGGAGTTTCCGGAGCTCGACCCGGACATGCTGGCCGACCCCGAGCACCATTGGGACATCTCGACGATGACGGTGAAGGAGGCGTTGGCAAGCTGGAAGGGCCCGGCGGTGAAGGCCGCCATGGAGGAGGAGATCCGCAGCCTCATCAACATGGGCACTTGGGAGCTGGTCGAGCGCCCGCCAAGAGTGAACATCATGAAGAACCGGTGGGTGCTGACGACGAAATACCACGTCGACGACACCGTCGAGCGCGAGAAGGCGAGGCTGGTCGTGAAGGGCTTCACTCAGGTGTACGGCGCCGACTACGACGAGACGTTTGCGCCGGTGGGCAGCTACGTCACGCTGAGGATCTTCCTCATCATCGTCGCCGTCCTCAACCTCAACCTGATGCAGCTCGACATGAAGAACGCCTTCTTGCAGAGCAAGCTCGACCGGGTGCTTTACATGTCCCAGCCGGACTACTTCAACGACGGAACCGGCCGGGTGTGCAAGCTGCTGAAGAGCCTGTACGGCCTGAAGCAGTCGCCGCTGTTGTGGTACTTGGCGCTCAACAACGTACTGGTCGGCGCCGGGTGGAAGAAGAGCCAGGTCGACGAGGCTCTTTACTTCAAGGTGGGCGACGACGGAGTGGCTTGCTGGGTGCTGGTCTACGTCGACGACCTACTCGCCGCCAGCAGCAGCACCGAGATGCTGAAGGGGCTGAAGGAGCTGCTGGAGTCCGCCTTCGAGTTGCGTGAGATCTCGCCGGTTCAGAAGTACCTCGGGCTAGAGATCGTCCGCGACAGGTCGGCGGGGAAGCTGTGGCTGCACCACAGGGCTACTCCGACAAGCTGCGTAGGCGCTTCCTCGACGAGGAGCAGACCGGGCGCACCCCGAAGACGCCGGTCTCGGTCGACGCCTACGCCGAGCTCACCTTCGACGACGAGGAGGCACAAGAGCGACAGGAGGAGGAGTACCGGCAGAAGGTCGGCTCGCTGCAGTTCGCGGCGACGACGACGAGGCCGGACATCGCCTTTGCCTGCAGCAAGCTGGGCAGCGGCCTCACGGTGAGGAGCGACCAGCACTGGCGCGAGGTCGACCGTTGCCTCGCCTACCTCGCCAACACGCGTGACACCGCCCTGGAGTTCGGTGGTGGACCTGAGTCGTTGGAGCTGGTTGGCTACGTGGACGCCGACGACGCCGGTGACAAGCAGAACAGGACGAGCACGGGCGGCTACGTGTTCGTCTACGGAGGGGCCGCAGTCTCTTGGTCGAGCCAGCGCATCAAGTGCGCGACGTTGTCGTCGCCCGAGTCGGAGTACGTGGCGACCACGGAAGCCGGGAAGGAGGGACGTCGACTTCGCTTCCTCCTCGCAGAGTTCCAGCAGCTGGATGCTGGGAAGCCGACTGTCCTCCGGGTGGACAACAAGTCGGCCATCACAGTCGCCGAGGGCATGGGGTTGACGGGCAACCTCAAGCACATGGAGCGGCGACAGGCCTGGCTGCAGCACATGGTGAGGCGCGGGAAGTTCTCGCTGAGGTACATCCCGACCACCGAGCAGCCAGCCGACTTCCTGACGAAGGCGCTGCACTATCCGGCCTTCAACCGATGCTCCGTCGCCATCGGCCAGGTGCGCTTGGCCGACGTAGGCGACGAAGTTGACGACGTGCAGCAGTAGGTGCCATGCCCTCTTGCATGGCTGGTGCGGTGGACGACGTGCTGTGTGTTGGGTGCACGTCGACGAGCTTTTCTCTGTGGAGTACTGCCGTGTGGGCTAGGGGTCCAAGCGTGAACGCGGCAGGGGAGTGTCAACGAGAGTTGTGTGTTGGCCCCGTCCTCGCTTGGGCGGAGCCGACTTTGTGGTCGGGTGTGAGGGGAGCAGCCGACCTGCAGCAGTGGGCGAGCTGGTTGATGAGGAGGTCGACCTGCACGGGGGCCACTGCACGGGCGCCGACTTCAGGGTGGCGCCGACTTCAGGGAGGTCGACCTGGGAGGTCGACCTGCGGAGGACGTCAACTTGGGGCAGCCGACTTGGGTGGTCGGCTGACAGGACCTGGTGGTTGGTCGACCAGACCTGCTGGTCGATTTGTTGGTGGTCGACCTGATTTGGTGGTCGACGAAGGAGGGGCCGACGTCGACCTCGACTCAAGACGCCGAGCAGTTGGGCGTCGAGTAGCAGGGCATCAACTTGGTGACGCCGACTTCGGGTAGCCGACTTGGGTGGTCGGCCGACAACTGCGCTGGTCGACATGAAGTTGGCCGACCAGGACTGCTGGTCGATGTGGAGCTGGTCGACCAGAAGGGACGTCGACCTGGAGCTGGTCGACCAGGGGTGTGGTCGACCTGGGGAGGTCGACTTGGAGGTGGTCGTCGTCTTGGGAGGTCGACGGGCACGTACGGGAGCAGCTGGTCGACGTGGTTGCCCGGTCGACCAGGTTACCTGGGTGACGAGGTTCTGCGGAGGAGTGCGACGGTCGCCCAGGCGAAGTTGGCGAGCCCGACCTCGGTGGTGGTATCCCGAGGTCGACGTGGCCGATCAGAAGCAGTCGTCAGCGCGAGGTTGACGTGGTGTGTGCGTTGTGCAGGTGACGAGGCTCAGCCCGCCAATTATCTGCGCGCACCTGCGAAGCGGGTGCGCTGCTGTTCTGCGTTAGCAACGCTGGCACGCCGTCAACCTGCGACGTTGGCACGCCGTCGACCTTGCACTGCTGGAGCGCGGTCGACCAAGTCGTGCTGGAACGCGGTCGACCAAGCTGCGCTGGCAGTTGGCCGACCTGAATGCATGCTCTGATGTAGTCTTGCCATGCCAACTTCATTGTACCATTGTTGTCAACTTTCTCTAGTGAAACTCTTGCCAACTTGCCCCGTGAACTAGCAAGCAGTGTATGCACTAGGAAAACGACTAAGGACCAACGAACGCAGAGATCACACGAGCACCCGTGCCTAGCCCGTAGTCTAGCTCCCGTTGTAGTAGTTATCTCCGCAACGTCTTCTAGCCACTGTTGTCACTGACTCTTCGTTTGAGTCCACTGCTGCGTCTGCCCTAGTTGCTAAGCTTGTTGACTTTGCTGCCGCCTGTCGCCTCGACTACGCCGCTAGTCTTGTTGCTGAGTCTGAGTCTGACTGTCCTCCGTCCGTCGGGGGTGAGTGTGCTCTTGGCACGGACGCCCTTGAGGACAGGCAGGAGGACTTTGAGTGTTTTGCAGCTGCTGTACCTCATCTCGTATCCATGCTGATTGCACCTGAGGGAGACCCGGATGCACCAGACATCCCGACCCCGCGCTCTTACGCATAGGCGATTACGGGTCCCTACTGCTCTCAGTGGCAGACAGCCATGGACGCAGAGATGGCATTCTGGAAATCCACAGGCACTTACGTCGACGCATTTCCCCCTCCTGGGGCGAACATAGTCGATGGCATGTGGATTTTCAGGGTGAAGCGGCCGCCGGGTTCTCTGTCAGAGTAGTAGGCAGAACGAGGAGCCATAGCTAGGGTTTAGCTAGCTAGGCAAGAGAAAATAGGCAAATGAGGGGTTGCACTAGCAAGCAGGTGGATACATATAGGAAACCCTAAGGGGCCGTACTCACTATAGAGTACCCCACTGCAGGCTAGTCAAACTACAGATTCTGACACACCCCCATAGTCAAAGTGGGGTATGATCAGCACAACAAGCAGCAGTTCATAGTTCACAAATATAAGCAATGCTAGAGGCTATCACAGAGGGCTAGTGAGGAGGAGGAGGGACTATGAGAGGAGAGGAGGTAGTGGGCGGCAGCTGAAGCTGCTGGCACACGGCGCAACTGGAGCAACTGGCACATGGGCAACTGGAGCAACTGGCACACTGGCAACTGGAGCAACTGGCACACGGGCAACTGGAGTAACTGGCTCCGCGGCTAGATGAGCGGCAGGAGCAACTGACTCTCGGGAGACTGGAGCAACGGGCTCACGGGCGACTGGAGCGACAGGCTCACGGGCGACTGGCGCAACGGTCTCACGGGCGACTGGAGCTGCTGGCTTCACGGCGGCCACCCCCCTTCAACCTCCCCCTTTGTCCCAAAACTACCGTTCACACCCCCTGCTGCACCCCTAGCGTCACTCCCACGACATCCCCCTAGCACCACGCCTTCAGCTCCCACACACCCACCCCCCTCAGCGGGAGCTGCAGCAGTGGGAGACGGAGGAGGAGGAGGAGCAGGGGACGGCGCACACACCCGTCACCCCCATACCCGCCACCCCCACACTCGCCACCCCCAAACCCTAACACGGGCAGCACGGGGCAGGAGCGCGGGCAGCAGCGCGGGGGACTGCGCGCAGCCCCCCAGGGCGCCGCGACGGGGCAGCGGGGGCCGCGCGCGGCTCCCCAGGGCGCCGCGTCGGGGCAGCGGGGGGTCGCGCGCGGTGTCAGAATATGTTGTTTGTGTAGCCTGCAGTGGGGTACTCAATAGTGAGTACAGCCCCTTAGGGTTTGCTATTTGTATCCTGCTGCTTGCTAGTTGAATCATCCCTTCTCAATTCTGTTCCTACACACAATCCTAGCTCGTACTTGGCGCCTCCTTTCGTAGTCCTACTGTGGCCTAGGCTACTAAGCCTAGCCCGTTCTCCTACTATATTTGACACGCGGCTCCCCAAGGCGTCGCGACGGGGCAGCGGGGGCCGCGTGCGGCTCCCCTGGGCGCCGTGACGGGATAGTGGGGGCCGCGTGCTGCTCCCCAGGGCGCCGCGACGGGGCAGCGAGGGGCCGCGATCGGCTCCCCAGGGCGTCGCGACGGGGCAGCGAGGGCCGCGCGCGGGTTGCGGGGCGACGCGACGGGCTCCCGGGGGGCGACGCGACCGTCGACGGGGGGACGCGCGGGTCCCCGGGGTGACGCGTGGAGCAGAAAGCCGCCACGCGCCTCGGGGCGCACGGCGGGCAGAAAACCGCCACGCGCCCCGAGCGCGTGGCGGGAAGAAAAAAAAAGTGTCGCGCGCCACGGGGCGCGCGACAGACAGGAAAGCAGCGGAAGCACGTGGGGCCCACAGGCCAAGAGCGTAACAGCTCTAATACCATGTCAGAGTTGTCAGAGTAGTAGGCAGAACGAGGAGCCATAGCTAGGGTTTAGCTAGCTAGGCAAGAGAAAATAGGCAAAGGAGGGGTTGCACTAGCAAGCAGGTGGATACATATAGGAAACCCTAAGGGGCCGTACTCACTATAGAGTACCCCACTGCAGGCTAGACAAACTACACATTCTGACATTCTCCGCCTGCCTTCAAGGCTCGTTACGTTGCACGAGGCTTCAGTCAGCGACAGGGAGTTGACTTCTTCCAGACCTTCTCCCCTACCCCAAAGATGACCACTCTTCGGGTACTGCTGCACGTCGCCGCTCAGCGTGACTACGAGCTTCACTCTCTTGACTTCAGCACAACTTTCTTACAGGGCAGCCTACACGAGGAGATCTGGCTGCGCCGCTCACCTGGCTTCACTGGGTCGTTTCCTGCAAGTACCCAGTGGAGCCTCCGGCGGCCAGTCTACGGTCTCCGCCAGGCGCCTCGTGAGTGGCACGACACACTGAGGACGACGCTTGCGGCTCTTGGGTTTGCTCCTTCGACTGCTGACCCGTCGCTGTTTCTACGCACAGACACTTCGCTGCCGCCGTTCTACATTATTGTGTACATCGACGACTTGGTCTTTGCCACTGCTGACACTGAGGGACTGGACCTAGTGAAGTCGGAGCTGCAGAAGTGACACACGTGCACAGACCTGGGTGAGCTGCGCAGCTATCTTGGCTTGCAGATCACCCGGGACAGAGCACGGCGCACCATTACCTTGACTCAGTCACACATGGTGCAGCAGGTCCTTCAGCGCTTCGACTTCCAGTACTCCTCGCCACAGTCCACTCCTCTGCCTACCAATCACTCACTCTCCGCCTCATGTACCTGATGACCTGCACTCGACCTGACCTTGCCTACCCTCTTAGCATCCTGGCACGCTACGTTGCGCCAGGGAGACACCGACCAGAGAACTGGAAGGCCGCTAAGAGGGTGTTGCGCTACTTGTGCAGTACGTCGGGCATGGGGCTCGTGCTTGGAGGACAGGGTCGAGTTGTCCTCACTGGACACGCAGACGCGTCTTGGGTTGACGACTTGGCTACACAGCGGTCGTCACAGGGTTACACTTTCAGCCTTGGCTCTGGCTCTGTTTCTTGGCGGTCTACCCGCTCGTCTTCTATTCTCAGTTCCAGTTGTGAGGCTAAATCTACGCAGGGGCCATGGCTGCACAGGAGTTACGCTGGCTCACCTACCTGCTGACCGACCTGGGAGAGCCGCCTCGTTCTCCTCCAGTTCTGTACGTAGACAACAAGGCCATGCTGGCCTTGTGTTAGGAGCACAGACTGGAGCACAGAACGAAGCACATTGCTCTTCGTTACTTCCTTGCTCGAGAGTTGCAGTAGTTTGGTCAGCTTCGTCTTGCTTACGTGGCCTCTCGGGCCAACACTACTGATATCTTCACCAAGGCACTTCAGCATTGTGATCATCAGCGTTTCTGTACTGTTTTAGGCCTTGTGCCTACTTGGCCTCACTTGCTCACTTCTTGACTTTGCTTGTACTGTGATATATATATATATATACCTGCATGCTTACACTTGCTAGGTTTCGATCACTGTACTGCATGTTCTCCATTATATAACTCTGCATGTGAACTGGCCTTGTGGCCATTTGCTTGTGCTCAGAGTGTGTGGTGACTTCGTGATCCACCCTGAGCTTGCTTTGCTTTTCTTGACTGGTCTTGTGACCTCTTGTTCTCCCCCACTTTGCCTACGGGGGTGTGTCAAACTTATATGTTGTGTGTTGTGTAGGCTGCAGTGGGGAAGCCCATATGGGGAACAACCCAATTAGGGTTAGTACTTGTACCCACCTTCTTTTTAGTTCATTCATTCTCGCTTAGTATTCTGACAGAGCCACTTGAGCTTCTCCTGGGCGGTGTAGGAGTTACGCTTATGCAGAGATGACTTGTGCATGGGAGAGGGAGGGCGGGAATCACGATTCTCAGACGCAGAGTGGGGATGTTTTTTGTTAATCAGCGGATAAGACGGTATCGCACGCCCAAAACTCCACGCCGTCGTCGTCCTCGGGGCCCGCGCCACCTTCGGGAAACACGTCGGCCTCTGTGCCAGCTTCGTCGCCCGTTTTTCCCTCGCCGCCCGTTTCACCACCGCGGCGGTGCTTGTCGGCGGCCACATCGTCGTCGGCGCCCACGGCCGACTCGTCCCACGTGCAGTCTGCAGGCGCGCCCCAGCGTGGTGCCGGCGCCGGAGGCTCGATGTACACATCAGGGGCCTTGTTCACATCAGGTTGCTACAACCACTCGTTAAACGTCGAAGGCGGGTAGAGCGTGAGCACAGGCCGATTGCGCGATGACGCAGGATTGGAACAGGGATCTGGAGCAGGCGGATTCGGAGGAGCAGGAGGAGCGGGATGAGCAGGAGGAGCGGGAGGAGCAGGGGGTGCAGGTGGCGCGGGAGGCTTAGGTGGCTCTGGTGGTTCTGGAGGCTCACAGGTATACCACCCGTCGTCAGTGAGTCTAGATTTTTTCTTCAAGAGGAAATGAGTTCCGCTGAATTCCGCCATGGCTTCGCCAGCCAGGCGGCAGGAGGTGTGGAAAATTGAACAAGAAACGGGAAGTGGGAGTGCACAAATGGGAATTGGAGGGGACCCCGTCTGCTTGGCGGCGTGGGGTCCTTGTCAATGATTGACGTGAGACCCCTGCCTGAACCCGCAGAGGACATATGCGTGGCACCCAAAGCGCTGCGCTGGCAAGGAATCTTCGACCCCCTTCTAAAGGCTTTGGCTGATATTCTTCTGCCTGGCAGCGCATGACGCTGTGATTGGGCCGCATGGCAACATTCGCGTCAGCGTTGGCAGGGCCGACACTTCTAGACGCAAATGTGCGGTGGGAAACCGCAGCGCGGCTGTTTTTGCTTGGTTTTCATGCACGAGCCCACGTGAAAGTGATAGGGATGTGTGTTCGCTATATTGTGGGTTCAATTCGGTATGTTTAAAAGTTGATTTCATTTTTATCCATATACAAGCGCATGTGCTTATAAATTCCAGTCAATTATAAGCGCACCCCCCCTAAAAATCATGCGCACCTGCGATACTATCCCGGATTATACGGTACTATCTGGGAGATGACGATACTGTAGCTAATGATTCACAATAATGGAGGGTGTGGATGTGCACAACTTTAACTATAAATTGCAATTGTGGTTTGTGAGCCTGCCGTACCAGACTTCCAATCATCCAAGATGCCTTGACAACCAAGGCAATTCCTGGTCGGCGCTCAATGCATGGAGCACGTCCTCCCTAGACGACAAAAAAGAAAAAAGTATGGTAAGTAACAAAATGCAAGTGCAGCTATTAACAAAGGAAGTGATTTCTTGGGCATGCTTAAAAGGGGAAATGGCAAAACGTGGGCAGAATGGGAGAAATACCTGGGTAAGTTGAGCTGAATGCGCTGAATGCAGTGCTGGGCAGAGCCCTCTGCTAGCAAAAGGTGCGACTCTGCCAGGCGTGCACTGGAGAGGAAGGAGGGAGGCGAGAGAGAGTGGGGATTTGAGATGATCTTTGAGTTGCCCCTAAACCCTCAAAGTGGAGGGTGAGGGAGAGGGAGAGAGCGAGGGAGAGGGAGAGGGAGAGGGAGGGGGAGAGGGAGCGGGAGAGGGAGAGGAAGAGGGAGGAGAGGGAGAGGGAGAGGGAGAGGGAGAGGGAGAGGGAGAGGGAGAGGGAGAGGGAGAGGGAGAGGGAGAGGGAGAAGGAGAGGGAGAGGGAGAGGGAAAGGGAGAGGGAGAGGGAGAGGGAGAGGGAGAGGGAGAGGGAGAAGGAGAGGGAGAGGGAGAGGGAAAGGGAGAGGGAGAGGGAGAGGGAGAGGGAGAGGGAGATGTGCTATTGGTCGCACGTCTGACGCTGCGTCAACCCTCTCCAAGGCAACCAGATTGGCTGGCGGTCCGTACACGTGAGCGACATTTGCTCAAGGGGAGTGGGGCACAGTTTACGAGGACACAGTGGACTCACTGTCCAACCCCCAACCCCCAACCCCCAAGGCCCAACCCCCAACCCCCAGCCGCCACTGTTGGACACCAACCTGACGGCATCGTGGCCTGCTTGCCAGAGCCGAGGGTCCGGCGCATCGTAGTCTACGGCGGGCCGCCATGGGTCTCCAGGCCACGCCAGTCTGCACCCATCCCTACGCGCCAAGCACCCATCCCTACGCGCCAAGCACCCAACCCTACGCGCCAAGCACCCATCCCTGCGCGCCAAGCACCCATCCCTGCGCGCCAAGCACCCACCCGCCCCTCACATGTTACCGGACTGGCCAGCGTCAGTACCGAATGCTCAATTGTCAGTGCCGCTCCCCGCGCTTCTGAAGGTGTTGTCCCCTGCGCGACGCGGCCGTGGTTAACGATGCGGTGGGATGCCCTGGTCATCTACACGCGCTGGTCAACATCATACTGACTCAAACGTTACCGCCCAAAGTAGCAAGCTTACGCACCGCCTCACGCCTGATAGCCCATACCAAGCCAGAGGGAGGGACGAGGCCGATTGCCATCAGCGAAAGCATCACGCGCCTAGCTGCAAACAACGGCACTCACAGAGACAGCAGGGGCAGCAGTTGGGAGTGGCAGTTCCAGGGGGTGCTGAGGCGATAATCCACTCAACTCAAGCATGCCTTGCCGTGAACCCCAGCATACTTGTCCTCCAAGCCGACCTTGCTAGCGCCTTCCGCAGCGTTACCAGAGCTGCCATGGTTGAAGCCACTCGCTGCTTGCCCCACTGCTGCCGCTGGTACGATTGTCCTATGGCGAGCCATCCCTGCTCTACCTGGACGCGCGTTTCAACCACCCACCATTGCACTGCGAGACTGGGGCAGGGAGATCCCTTCGGACCCCTCCTGTTTGTCGCCGCCATTAACCCCGCACTAAATGCAACAGCATCTGCCTTCCTGTCGGTATGCCTGGCACCTGCCGACGATGTTACCTTCCTTACTTGGAGATCCTACGGCTTGCGCGGCGGCGTTCGATCACTTCCCGGGGAGCCTCAGCACGGCACGATAGGATTACGGCACAACCCGTCAGGGTGTGCTGCCTGGTCACAAGCAGGCCCACAGGCCCTTTACTACCTTAGGGCGTTCCTTCCACATACAGTGGCATAAAAGGGTCTAAGCAGTTTCATTGGCCAGGACGAAGCAAGAGTTGATTTCCTGCAAAACGGCCTAGACTCAATGGGTACGCCGCTCAGGCTTATCTCACGAATGGAACCGCAGCGAGCATCACTCCTGCTGTCCCGGTGCATCTCGCGACACGTCTCCTACCTCGCCCAAACAACACCCCTAACTCACCTGCCAGAAGCTGAGTGGTCCGGACGGGGCATGTGGCTGTTTGAGACGTGGCTGACGCCATGCAATATACGGCGTCCACGAGAAGAAGCCACGTCAGACCTCACGAACCTGCACCCACGCTTCGCTCCCCGTCTCACTTGAGGGCCTAGGTCTCGCTGACCTCGCGGTGGAAGGGAGGTTCGGTTTCGTAGCGAGTTTCACGAAAGCACAGATGCTCACCTGTCTTGTCGACGCTCTCATCGGGCCGTTAGCGAAGACATGGATGCACATGACGCGGCCCTACTCCCACACGGCACCGTTGTTGGATTGGCTGGCCACGTGTGAAGAGGCGCTGCCAGACAACGCCAAGGCGACAGGGCTGCAAAGCGACAGGGCTGCACATACAGGCCAAACACTGCAGCACGGGCTGGCAATTGCGGTTCATGGGCGGCGGTACGGCGAGCAGGTGTGCCACGAGGCCCAACCCACAATGGCTACACTCAGCGTGTGCTGTCTGTGTGAGGCTATGGGGCACGGGGCTGGCTGAATGCCGTACCCTTCATGCCATCCCTACGATTCGGGGCCGCAAACTTCGCTAACGCCCTTCACTTCAGACTCGCCCTTCCTTTCTCGGCCCCAGGCGCATGCGATTGCCACAAACAGGTGAAACTCACGGACAAGCGGCTACCCAACCACCTTCTTCGCTGCGCCATTGGAGGGCGAAGGACCAATACTCACAACGAACTCACGAACGATCGTATCAGGATTGCAATACGCCGGCTTTAAGGTGCACAAGGAAACGACGGTTTTCTGCCAGGGGACTTGATAACAAAAAGGCGGACTTCACATACGAGACCGGTCCTCGGGGGCGGTGTGGGTATGCGCTGTAACCGTTACCGACCCGATCAGCACTCGAGACCCCAGGGCGTTCAAAGGAAGAGGCTGGGCTGCATGCGAGGCGGCAGACAAGAAGGTGTGTGACTACCGTGACAAGAAGGTGTGTGACTACCGTGACAAGAAGGTGTGTGACTACCGTGACAAGAAGGTGTGTGACTACCGTGACTCCACGGCGCCGCACGTTGGGTTGGGTTTTACCCGCTAGCTGACGAGGCATACGGCTGCTTGTGCACGGAGGTCATCGACTTCCTTAAGCTTCTCGCCAACACCGCCGCCGCCCGCAAATGCCTCAACGCCGATCCGACAACCTACCAAGCGGCGAAGCTCCTTCACCAATCCCGCCAGCGCTGGTCGGTGGCGCTGCAACGAGGGCAAGCGGTGGGCTATATGACAAAATGCAACCTGGCGGCTCAGGTGGAGAACCCACCAGTGGGCGGCAAAGGCGAAGACATGTCCCCTGAGGACTGCCTTGCCACACAGTGAGCCCACAGTCGAGCTCCCTTGGAATGGGGTAGTGTGTAGCTGTCATGATGGTTTAGAATGTTCTTGTTAAACGCCTGCATGTCTGTACGTTTTGGGAACTAATGCAAAGGACTGTTCGAGAGGGAGGGGGAGAGGGAGAGGGAGACGGAGAGGGAAAGGGGGAGGGGGAGAAGGAGAAGGAGAAGGAGAGGGAGAGGGAGAGGGAGAGGGAGAGGGAGATGGAGAGTGTAGAAAATGGATCGTGATCGAGGGGGAGATGAGAAAGAGGGAGAGGGAGAGGGAGAGGGAGAGGGAGAGGGAGAGGGAGAGGGAGAGGGAGAGGGAGAGGGAGAGGGAGAGCGAGAGGGCGAGGGAAGGGGGGAGGGAGGGAGGGAGGGAGGGAGGGAGGGAGGGAGGGAGGGAGGGAGGGAGGGAGGGAGGGAGGGAGGGAGGGAGGGAGGGAGGGAGGGAGGAAGGGGGGACACACACACATTCAGAACATGCGCCCCAGCCAGCTCGCACCCAACTAGGCATGAGCAGGGGGCGAACATGTCACCTGGGCGAACTGAACACTGTTCGGTTCGCCGCGAACACTTTCAGGGAAAAGGGTGTTCGCTGTTCGCCTCTATGGGCAACACCCTCATGTTCGCCACGAGCACCAACATGTTCGTGCTTGCCTGTCACAGCCCTCGATATAGTCACATTAACCAGTGTACAGCCATAATTCGGCCTTAATGTAAAATTCGCCTACGATTTCAGCATGGGTTGGTGGATTCCCGTTGGCCTAAACCCCAAATGGCACTGTAAAACCTTAGTCAAAATCCTATCTATTCTCCCTACTAACTACGCTACCCTATTTGTGTAGTTTAGGTTGGTTCTTAGTGTTGCTGGAGGGAGTATGAGCTGTGGGTGGGAGGATCGTCAAGGTTTGAGCTCATACTGAATGTCCCGCGACCTACAAATGTTGGTGTTCGTTGACACCCTCAGACGCACACGAACGTGTTTGTGTTCGTCGCGGCTCGGGCAGCCGCGGCGAACCGAACGCGAACATTTTTACCGCGAACACTTTAGGCCAAAAACATGTAAGTGTTCGGTTCGCCGTGAACATGTTCGAGGCGAACCGAACAAGTGTTCGCCCTCCTGCTCAAGCCTACACCCAACTCACCGCGCACCCAACTCACCACGCACCCAACTCACCACGCAGCTAGCAGGGCATCGTGAGACACATTCAGCCGCACTGGAAGCTCCCAGGAAGCTTCCTCCTTCCGCCCAGACTGCTGCACCAGTTGCCTCTCCCCGCTGCCACCGGGGCCCTCTGACTGGTCGGGAGGAGCTTCTGACGTGGCAGCAACCAAAGAGGAGAGTGCAGCAGGTGACGGTGTGGCAGGGACGGTGGAGTTGTGGTGTTGCAACCAGGCATGGCATAAGTGGTGCACCTGCATGGTGCGAGGCACGCAGAGGGAATGGATGGGACGTAAGGCGGTAAGGAGGTGTGCCACACTAGACGAATGAGTTCAATTTGCAGTAAAACTTAAATCAGGTATTAAAAGTATTGTTCCCAGTTGAAGGAAGCTTCCAAGTGAGTTTCGTCAGTGAGGGCAAGTGAGGTGCGTCAGTGAGGGCAAGTGAGTATCCCTCTTCATACTGGAAAATTGAGGAAGGGGATGCTTGAAGCTAAGAGTGGCTTAGATGGTGCATATGGAGGGGTGCTAACAAGAGGGGGGTAGAGGGGTGATAGATCTAAAGAGGTGATAAAGCAAGAGGCGGGTTGGGTTACCTTGGCGAACAGGTGGGTTACCTTGGCGAACAGGTGGGTTACCTTGGCGAACAGGTGGGTTACCTTGGCGAACAGGTGGGTTACCTTGGCGAACAGGTGGGTTACCTTGGCGAACAGGTGGGTTACCTTGGCGAGCAGGTGGGTTAGCGTGGCACCTCAGCAAGCACTGATCGCGCCTACCTACCTACCCGGGAAAAGGTGGATTCAGAAGCGCCGGATCGATGGAGGTCACAGGAGAGAGCAGCGAGGAAAATCTTTTCAACGGCGGACAGGCGGCGAATGATCTGGGCGAGGTGAGGAGGAACAGAGAGAGGGGCAGGGGGGTGTTGATGCATGCAGGTCAGGAGGAGAGTATGGAAAGATATTGATTTGTTGCAGTAAGTCAGTAGAGAAAAAAGATGACAAGAGTTCATAAAGTACATACAAGAGGAGTCAGATGAACGCGAGGGCCCAGGGGTTTTTCCTTTTGCTGCTTCCGCATTTTTCTTAAAATGATTTGTTTTAACGTGAAGAGCCGAGTAGAGGAAAGATGTAGGTGATAAAATGGAGGAAAAATAAGGGTGTAAAATGGACATGGCCACACATGCATGCACACACATGGATGCAAGTGCACATGTGCGCATACACACACATACACGCACAGTGCACACACGAACCCATGCGCATGCACACAGCACACGCTCACAGGTATACACACACATACACACTTAGACAAACACGCACACACGCGCGGGCGCACACACGCATGCACGCACGCACGCGCGCACACACACACACACACACACACACACATGCACACACACACATGCACACACACTCACTCCCACACACACACACACACACACACACACATGCACACACACACATGCACACACACTCACTCCCACACACACACACACACACACACACACATGCACACACACACATGCACACACACTCACTCCCACACACACACACACACACACACACATGCACACACACACATGCACACACACTCACTCCCACACACACACACACACACACATGCACACACACACATGCACACACACTCACTCCCACACACACACACACACATGCACACACACACATGCACACACACTCACTCCCACACACACACACACACACACACACACATGCACACTCACTCACTCCCACACACACACACACACATGCACACTCACTCACTCCCACACACACACACACACACACACACACACATGCACACACACACATGCACACACACTCACTCCCACACACACACACACACACACACACATGCGCACACACACATGCACACACACTCACTCCCACACACACACACACACACACACACACACACACACACACACACATGCACACACACACATGCACACACACTCACTCCCACACACACACACACACACACACACACTCACTCACTCCCACACACACACACACACACATGCACACTCACTCACTCCCACACACACGCACCATGATGTGGGGCGAGGAGAAGATCTCTCGAATGGCCGCCTCCACGTGCTCGATCTGCACCACCAACGGGCTTTGCTGTGCTTTCCTAACTTGCCACGCCACAGCCGATGCCTGCCAATGTCTCTCCTCCACTTCTCCTCCCTTCCCCTTTTCCACACCCTCTCTTTCACCTGCTTGTGCATCTACCACTTCCTTCACCTCCCCCTTCCCCTCCTTTCTCTCCTCCATCCCCTCAGCCCGTCCCCTCTTTCCCTCTTCTATTTCCCTTGTCACCTCACCCTTCGCTCCTCTCGCACTCTCTTCTCCCCTTCGCACCCCTTTTCTCGGCCTCAAATGGCGTGAGGGGGTGGCTGTACCTGAATGACCACCGTTCACAACCCCACCACCACTACCACCACCACCATCAGCACCACCACCACCACTATTAGCGCCCTCCTTCCCTCTCTCCCCACCTCCTCCATGCGTCTTCCTTTTCCTTTCATTCCTGCTCAAACCCCCTCTTCCAACCTTCCTCTCCCCCACCTCATTCTCCTCTTTGTCTTTGTCTTTCTCCTGTTCTTTCTCTCTCCGTTCCTCTTCCCCTTTCCCTTTGACTCCCTCTCCTGCATCCTTCTCCTCCCCCGCCACTTCCCCGCTCCCCCCCTTCTGAAACAAAACAGACAAACCGCTCTCCACTCCTCCTCCTCCACACCGCACCGCACTCTCCTTAACCAGGCTTGCGTCGGGACCCAGTCTCAGACCTGCTCCCGCCATCGCCCCGAACCCAGCTCCCGACCCTGCTCCCGTACCACCTCCCAAACCATCTCCTGAACCAACTCCCACCTCTGCTTCACCTGCCACGTCAGCTTCACCTACCACGTCAGCACAACCCGCCTCGGCTGCATGGCCAGTCCCTGCCAGCCCGGCTTGTGCATCGGCAATCTCCACGGCCCTCCGGCAGATCTCAAGCGCCCGCCGCACATCCCCGGATACCGAGGCCACCTGCAGACAGGACGGGAGGGAGGGAGGGGGTGGGGAGAGTCGGGTGAACGGGAGAGAAAGGGAGGCAGGTGCGGTGAGAATTAAAGAAACGCTGAACCGCCTGTTGAGGCGCCTCAAAACACATGTTGAACCGTGTGGAAGCATTGCGTCTGACGGGTTGGACTGTCCCGTCCCACTAGTCTCCTTCTCTGTCCTCCCTGCGACAAGTTTCTCCGACAGTTTCCCGTCTCCTCCCTCCTCCCTCCTCCCTCCTCCCTCCTCCCTCCTCCCTCCTCCCTCCTCCCTCCTCCCTCCTCGACAAGGGAGGAGCGGGGAAATGTGGTACGAAACAGGAGACAAGTGTTTTTTGAGAATTCTCATGTTGAGCAGTCAAGTAACCTTGAGCATCCAGCGGCCGTCTCACATCCCCTGCATGCACAATTGGGACGGAGAGAGGACAGCAGGGCAGTCAGGCTAAGTGCTAAGTGTCTGTCAGGCTAAGTGCTAAGTGTCAGGCCAAATAACTGTCAACCTAATTGCTAACTGTCAGGCTAATTCCCCGTCAGGCTAACTGCTAATTGTCAGGCTAACTGCTAACTGACAGGTTAACTGCTAACTGTCAGGCTAACTGCTAACTGACAGGTTAACTGCTAAGTGTCAGGCTAAATGCTAACCGTCAGGCTAACAGATACCGACGCCACCTGGATGGCGGAAGGGAAGGAGAGCGCGAGGGAGGAGACAAGCAAGGCAGAATGAGAAACCCACGAGCCTCACCTCACCTTCCTCGCAGCCAGCTCGATGGCCCGCGGTGCAAACAGCTGGCACGCGTGCAGGCGGGCGGCGACAATCGTCTCGATCTGGTGGCGCGTGTACGGCGCAAAGGGCACGCGGTGCAGCCCCATGCGGCTGGCGATGCGCGGCAGCAGGCGCTCCGGTAGGTCCACCGTGTTGGCGATGCCTGGGAGGAAGCGGTGTGGGGGGGGGGGGGAGGATGATGTGGGGTGGGGAGAAGGAGATGTAGGGTGCACAGGGCACAAGCAGATCCACCGTGTTGGCGATGCCTGGGAGGAAGCGGTGTGGGGGGGGGGGGGAGGATGATGTGGGGTGGGGAGAAGGAGATGTAGGGTGCACAGGGCACAAGCAGATCCACCGTGTTGGCGATGCCTGGGAGGAAGCGGTGTGGGGGGGGGGGGGAGGATGATGTGGGGTGGGGAGAAGGAGATGTAGGGTGCACAGGGCACAAGCAGATCCACCGTGTTGGCGATGCCTGGGAGGAAGCGGTGTGGGGGGGGGGGGGAGGATGATGTGGGGTGGGGAGAAGGAGATGTAGGGTGCACAGGGCACAAGCAGATCCACCGTGTTGGCGATGCCTGGGAGGAAGCGGTGTGGGGGGGGGGGGAGGATGATGTGGGGTGGGGAGAAGGAGATGTAGGGTGCACAGGGCACAAGCAGATCCACCGTGTTGGCGATGCCTGGGAGGAAGCGGTGTGGGGGGGGGGGGGAGGATGATGTGGGGTGGGGAGAAGGAGATGTAGGGTGCACAGGGCACAAGCAGATCCACCGTGTTGGCGATGCCTGGGAGGCGGGAGAGAGAGAGAGGTGAGAGAGGGGGTGAGGGGAGAGTGAAGGAAGCGAGCGGCGAGAGTGAGGGGTGAGAGAGGAGAGAGTGTGGGGAGTGAGGGGGGAAAAGAGAAAGTGGGAGGGGTGGTAATAGAGAGTGCAAGCGGTGCAGCCCCTCCCTGCTGGCCATGGCTGGAAGTAGTCAGTCAGGAAGCCCCACTGTGATGGCCATGCCTGGGTGGTGAGAGTGAGCTCCAGAAACGGGGGGGAGATGTGGAGGGGGAGGTGTAGCCTGTAGGGTGCAAAGGACAGGAGGAGGAAAGGAAGGGGGAGCAGGCGGTGGGGTGATCCCTGGGGGAAGAGAGGAGAGGGATGGGGGCAAGAGGGAGTGGGGGAGATGCAGGATGCCACGGGCCCCCAATGAAGCTTCATGTACGAGGGAGCCGGCGTTGTCAATCGATAGTGGACACGTGTGCCGGCACTCAAGCAAGTCCACTGTGCGGGCGCTGCCTAAGAAGTTACACAGGGAGAAATGGGGGTGGACTAACGGCAACACTTGCCATGAATGGCAGCAATAGTAAAATAACGGTGATGGCAAACCTTTTGAAGTAGAATAAGAATACATTGAGCAAACATGGAAACGCTTATTGATAACCGCAACACTTACCATTAACAGCAACACTTACCAGTAACGGCAAGATTGAGCAAAAGTGGAAAGACTGACCAATAACGGCAAGGCGTGCAGAGCTCCAGGTGGTCCACTCGAAGATGTTGTAGAGCACCTGGGGAGGCGCAAAGTGGTGCAGAGGGATGCACAGGGGTGCACATGCATGGAAAAAAAAAAAAAAAAAAAAGGCTGCACACACATAGCGAGCGGAGGAAGTCACTCGCCTGCTACTGGCACCTCAAAAGGCACGCTGCACAACCTAATAAAACCCTTCCCAACTGCTCCATGATCGCTTCCGAACCACTGGTTCCTCCTGATCAGCTGATCCTTCTCACCCACCAGCAGCACTCACACACACACTCCCGCCCCTCCTCCTCTCCCGTGCTCCTCACAGAAACACCCCTCTCCAAATTTCCATCTACAACCCACAATCGCTCCACAATCTCTTCCCGCCATCGGATCCTTGTTGATGCTGAGTTGAGTTACCTCATTCCCCTCATCCTCCCACCTTCTGCTCCTTGCTGATGATCTACCCCATCCACCCCATCCACCCCATCCACCCCATCCACCCCATCCACCCCATCCACCCCATCCACCCCATCCACCCCATCCACCCCATCCACCTCATCCACCCCATCCACCCCATCCACCAGCACCACAACACATCCACCGTCCACACCTGGCTCACATGTCCCCATGCCTCACTCATAATGTCCAATCCAAACAAACCTTTTCAGCCCCTCCCAGCCCCCCACAACCCTCGTCCACCCTTACCAATCCTTCCCAACCGCTCCACAATCCTCCTCCCTACCTTCTGGTCCTTGCTGATCAGCTGATCCATCTCATCCACCAGCAGCACACACACTCCCCCTCCCCCTCCCCCCTCCCCCTCCCCCTCCCCCTCCCCCTCCCCCTCCCCCTCCCCCTCCCCCTCCCCCTCCCCCTCCCCCTCCCCCTCCTCCTCTCCCCTGCCCCTCCTCCCTCCGCCCACCCCCCCTTCCTCTCCCACCTCCTCCACCCCTGCCCCTCCCTCTGTTCACCCCGCCAGGGGCAGAGGAGGGGCGAGGGGAGGCGAATCGGAGGTTGAGCGAGTGAAGAGCTTTCTTCCACGCGACCCTCTGGCCGGTCAGCGCCTCCCAGAGAACCTGAAGTGATGGCGGGTGATGTGATGGCGGGCGATGTGATGGCGGGTGATGTGATGGGCAGGAAGGCCGTGAGGCCGTTGGTGGCGGAGGGAGGAGGCAGAGAGAGGAGGCAGAGCGGGGAGAGGGTTGGTTGGTAGGGAAGGGGGTGTAAGAACCCTTACAGAGAAGAAGGCAGTGAGGAAGGGGACAGGTGCAGGGAAGGGGGTGGCAGGGAAGGGGGTGGCAGGGAAGGGGGTGGCAGGGAAGGGGGTGGCAGGGAAGAAGCTAACAGGGAAGGGGGCTTACGGAGAAGAAGGCAGTGGGGGCGGGCAGGCGCAGGGCGTTGATGTGGACGAACTGGAAGGGCGGCAGCAGCCCCTCGCTGCTGCTCCTCCTCGCCTGCCTCATCACCTCCACCACCACTGCTGTCTTGCCCGTGCCTGGTACCCCACTGATGTACAAACACCGTGACTTCACCTGCTGCTCCCCTTCCTCGCGCCCCTCCTGCTGCCCTTCCTGCGGCTTCTCTCCCTCTGCCTCTTGCTCATCCCTCTTCTCCTCCTGTTTCTTCTTCCTTCCACTCACTCTCCCTCTCCCTCTCCCTCTCCCCCTCTCCTTCCCTCTCCCGCCTCCCCTCCCTCCCACGCCCATGACCTCCTCGTTTCCCTTCTCTTGCTCTGTGCCCGCCACTCCGCCTCCTGCTCGTGCCCCGCCATCTCTCCCAGAAGCGCATCCCCCAAGATTACCGCCCTCAGATATACCTCCCTCGGATCCACCGCCCCCAACCACTCTCGCCACAAACCCCTGCACCTCCTGCTGCTCCCTCTCTCGGCACGGCAGGCACGGCGGCACACGGGACAGCTGCAGCGCCCTCTTCGCCCTCCGCACCGCCGCCAACCCGCCTCCCTTCCTCTCCCTCTGCTCACCATCCTTCCTCACACGCCTCTCTGACTCCTCCCTCTCCCCGTCCTCCTCCTCGTCCTCCTCATCCCCCTCCCCGTCGCTCTCCCCATCCCCCTCGTCCCACGTGTCATCTCTCTCATCCTCTCTCTCTCCCACCAGCTTAGCAGAATTCCCTCCGGCGCTCCTCTGCTCATTATGGAAGACGGAGAACAGCCCATGGTCCCCGTCCCCTTGGGAAGAGCTAAGGCCATTCTCCTGGCCCAGCCGTTGCCGCTTCTTGTGCTTCGCAGCCTGCGAGTGTTGTGAGTCGCCATCCCACCCACCCAGGTCCACACAAGCAGGTCCACACAAGCAGGTCCACACAAGCAGGTCCACACAAGCAGGTCCACACAAGCAGGTGCACGCAAAGAGGGTTCAACGTTAGTTGGCTCAAGATGAGTGCGAAAGAAAAACAGCCCAAAAGTCCCTCAAGCAAGCACAGCACTAGGAGTTTTGAGGCGCCTCTAGAATCTCTCAGGGGCAAGGCCAGCAGCAGGAGTGCGTGGAAGAAGGCAGCAGGGAGTCAGATGAGCTCAGAGCATCGGTTGGGAGCATCGGTTGGGTCGGGTGAGAGGAGTAGATGAAAGAGCTGAGAGAAAGGCAAAGGGGAACGAGATGAGTAACACAGGGACTGGCACGTGGCCGAGGGGTGAATACAGGCTGTGCGCCTAGCTTGGAGGCACATGAGTGAGTCGACTCAAGCTGAACGGCTTTCTTCTAATCTCTCAGAACCGCAATCTCTCACCTAGACATGAGCAACGAGCGAACCGAACACGTTTGACTCGAACAGTTTTCCAATCTTTCCCCGTTCGAGTATAGGGTCGAACAGTTTTGAGTAGGGATGAGCAAAGGGCGAACACGAACATGTTCGTGTTCGCCCCTTCTCGAACACGCCCTTTTGCCGAACCGAACACTGTTCGGTTCGGCGAACAGTTTAGGCAAAAACAGGTGTTCGCTGTTCGCCTGTGGAGGCGTGTTCGGGCGAACCTCGAACACGTTCGTGTTCGACACGGGGCGTTCTGCAGCAGCGCCACGAACACGAACGTGTTCGGGCGAACTTGAACACGTTCGGGCGAACGATTTAAGTCGAAAAACAATTCGAGGCGAACCGAACAGGTGTTCGCCACCTTGCTCAAGCCTAGTTTTGAGGCAAGGCCGAACACTAAGGTGTTTGACCCAAACTCTAACAGTTTGCTTTGGGGGGTTCTTTCAGTATAGTCACATTAAGGCAGGGCGAGTGTAGTAGAAGCAATATCACGTTCCCTATAGCCCTACAAGAGATATAGTTAGGCTTGGCGCAGATCTGGTGGATATCCAATTTCGCCTTGCTAAACTCCTCCAACCTAAACCGAAATGCCCTTAGTTCCTTTTTTAAACCGTCTCCTACCCTAATCCAACCTTATACCTAACGTTTCCAGCCACAATGTGGAATTTTGACCGTGGGAATGTGGTAGTTTTAGTGGGTAGGGGGCGGAATGTCATCCTTAGGCTATATCGACGATTGAGCTCATTCTTGAGCTCAATCGTCGCCCTCCCCTTTTAGATCCAACAGCGCATCATACTTTGACACGCTGAATTTTCCCTCGAACGCCTAGGTGTTCGCAACGAACACATTGTGTTCTCGAACACCTTGGTGTTCATGCATTTTTCTGCACACGAACACTCGAACAGTCGAACGTGTTCGTGACAAACACCTTGGTGTTCGTCACGAACAATTTTGGACAAATAAAACAGTCGAACACTTTCGAGTCGAACCGAACAGGGTTTCGGATTTTTGCTCATGTCTACTCTCACCTTATGTCTGCTGGCCTTCCTCATTCTCTTTCTGAACTTCCTCCCTCCCTCCACTCCCCAATCCTCTTCCTCCTCGTCCTCTTCCTCCTCCCCCTCTTCCTCCTCCTCGTCATCCAGGCTAAGATCACTATCACCATCGTCACTATCACCATCATCACTGGAATCAGTCAACCCTTCGCTACTGTCACTCTCACCAGAATCACTACCATCGCTCCCGCCACTCCCTTCCCCATCCTCCCCACTCCCACGCAAACCCTTGCGAGTCCCCTCATCCCTCTCCCCTCTCCTCCTCTTCTCTCCCCCATCACCTCCACGCCTCTGCACGCCCGTTCCGCCCCCACCTCCCCCTGCCATCCCCCTCGTCCCCCCCAATCCCCCCATGGCCCCCGTTCCCCCCGGTCCGCGCATGCCCGCGGGCAGGCGTTTGAAGGTGAGGGAGCGAGAGTCATAGGCCATGCGGCAGAGAAACACGTCGTCCCCCGCGTGGGCCGCTGCTGCAAAGAGCGGCTCTGGGAGCACCTGGCAGGCGCGCAGTATTGTGGCCATCTGGGTTGGGAGGGAGGGGGGGTGGGGGGAGGATGAGCACCTGGCAGGCGCGCAGTATTGTGGCCATCTGATCTCGCCACGCGGGAGCGCAGAGGGACGGGGGGAGAAGAAAGTGACAGTGGGTGGGTAGGCATAGGCCATGGGTCACTTAGTGATTCACAAGTGACTAAGCGTAGGATATGGGTCACGGGAAGAGGGGGAGAGCAGGATTGGAAGGCAAGCAAACAGTGGTGGGGGATCCGACAGAGGATCGCACTCACCTCGCTCCACCCATCTCAATCCCCTCCATCTCCTTCGTGAAACAGCTCCCTTTCTCTACGCTGCTCTCCTCTACACAAAACAACTTGTACCGCTTTGCATCCCTCCTCACCGCGTTCCGCCCCTCTCACCTCTCCCCACCGCGCTCACCTCGATCTCCTGCGTCACATCCCCATAGAACACCTCCCTCTTCCTGTGCCGCGCCTGCCTGCCCTCCACCGTCTCCTCTGGCAACACATACCACCTCACCCTGCACCACCACCCACTCTCATCCCCCTCCGCCTCCGCCTCTCCCTCCCCTTCCCCTTTCCCTTCCCCCTCCTCGTCCGCTTTCTCCCCCCCCTCTCCCTCCTCCTTCTCATCCATCCGGCTATCGCGCTCTTTTGATTCGTCCACACGCCACATCCTTTCGATTCGACCAATCGCAAGCTCCCCATCGAACACTCGCTCCCGCGCTGTTCGCCGTCGATTCTGCTTCTTTCCCCCCTCCCCCGCCTTCCCCCCCTCCCCCGCCTTCCCCCCCTTCCCCGCCATCCCCCCCTTCCCCGCCGCCCCCCCCGTCCCCGCCGTCCCCGCTTTCCCCCCCTTCCCGCGTTTGCTTCCCCTTGTTCCGCTCCCCCTTTCCCCGCCAGCTCCAGCACAAGCCGGGCAGAACCAATCGCCTTCCGGAATGTCCGCAAGGGGCGGCTCGAGGCAGCCGAGGTGGAAACCACCAAGGCACCCGTCGCACTCCACCATCACCTCCCCCTCCCCCTCCACTTCTCCCGCACCAACAACTTTCCCGCAAATCTGGCATTCCTCGTCGCTCGCATCGGATTCGTCTGAATCCGAGCCGTCGGCGGCGACCTCGGAGGCTCCGTTGGACGAATCGCCGCCGTTGATCTTGACGTAGATGCAATCGCCGACGGAGAATTCGTCACCGTCTAAGTCGACGCGATCGACGTAGTGCCGCTTGGAAGGAGCACGCCTTCTAGTACGGGAGCGAGGAGCCATGGATCCCCGACTCGACTCGTCTCAAAATTTGAGACGTGTGCGACGCGGCGAGACGGCAAGGAGGCGAAGATTTGGCGAGGTGCTGTGCCTTCAGGACATCCCAAAAATGCTTGGAAGCTAAACCTACCACGAAGCTAATTCCTAGTTACTTTGTGGTTGGTGTCCAGAAACCAACGTTCTAATTACTAGCGAACATACGGGAATCATGCGATGTGAGGATTGGGGCCTTCTGATCGTCAACATTCTGCTAAGTTATTGCAGGTGGGAATGAACGTGTGATCGACGAAATGCCCGAATGCACACGAGAACCGGTAACACTGCATGTGCGAATGGAATGGTCAGCTGGGATTTGTTCCTGGACTCGATAAAGAGTCTTTGCGAAGTTGCAGGTGGATTGCAGTGCCGATTTGCAACTCAACGCGCGTCACTGGGTTACTCGACCCTGAACTATTTTAAACTGATACGTTACCAGAACACAGATATGTACAGGCTAAAAAACATAAATAAGATGCAAATATACAATTGGATAAGGTGTTGTTACACAGCTTGGTAACATAATACGTTGAAGATACACATTACATTCCAATATGCTAATAATAGCTTAACATTTCATAATGTCAGCCTGCTGGGCATAATACAGCAACGATATTTATCAAATGGTTCTCCACGGTTGGTTGGTCAATCAAATCCAAATTACAAAAAAAAAAATACAGAACGAGAATCAATATTACACGGTAACAAGCATGCATGTCCTATCTAATCAACTCTTCGTAACTACACGCTAAACTGATCCTGTTGGGAGAAAAGGCTGCAAAGACGGTTCTACACAAGAATATAAACAAAACAAACAGAACAACACTCTGGTTCGGTGGCAACAAGGTCGTCGAAACAAACTACAGGGAAACACACGTCTTAACTAAAAGAAAAAAAGAAAGTGAATTGGTACATACTAGAGACAAAAGAAAGCGACTGCGGACAATGACGACGTCCAATTGTGTGCATTAACAATAGCATTAACAAAAACAGAAAGAAAACAAAACGAGAAACCCAACACTGCGTGATCAGGAAATGTTAGGTGTCAAAAAGTAGGGGAAGGAAACCGACAGCTTGTCATCCGCATGGACTCACGTAGACCTAATGGAAGGAATGCGGTAGCTAAGGCTGAGACTAGTTGAGCGTAAACTAGGTGGAGCAGCAGACGAAACTGAGCGGCAGGAAGACATGCGTCTAGCGAAGAAGTAAACTAACGAGAGAGAGATTTGATGTAATGCCTTATATGTTGTTTAGGCTGTAGTGGGGTACACTCTGTTGAGTACAACCCATTAGGGTTAGCACTACTTGTACTCCTCATTCATTCTAGTCCATCATTCCTGCCTCATACTATTGACATGGTATTTAGAGCAGGTCCCTGCGTAGGACCGCTCCGTTAGTGCCCACCGTTAGTTTCATGTTGCCCGATTTTTCCTCCCCTACCCTGCCCGATCGTAACTACCCTGCCCTCACAGCGTCCCGCACGCTGCCTTGCCCGCGCTACCTCGCGAGCTCTGCCCTGCCCTGCGCGCGACCCGCTTACTGCCCAGCGCGCGACCCGCTTGCGGCCTCGTTCACGCCCTGCTCGCGCCGCCTACACGCGCGCTGCCTGTGCCCTGCGCGCGCACTGCGCGCACGCTGCCTGCGCTGCCCGCGCGCTCCCTACACTGCCTACGCGCTGCCTTTGCTGCCCGCGCGCTGCTTGCCCTGCCCGCGAGCTGCCTGCGCGTTGCTTGCACCGCCCGCGCCCTGCCTGCGTGCTGCTTGCTCTGCCCGCGCGCTGCCTGCACGCTGCTGGCGCCACCCACGCGCTGCAAGCGCGCTGCCCCTGCTGCCCGTGCACCGCCCACGCTCTGCCCGCACAGCCCGCGCACTGCCCTGCGCCGTCTGCGCGCCCTGCCCGCGCTGCAGCTGCTGCTAAGCTACTGCTGCCGGCCACGCCGGGCCGCCCTGCCATGCTCGAGCCGCGCCGCCCTGCCGAGCCGTGCCGCCTTACCGAACCGCCCAGCTGAGCCGCCCAGTCGAGCCGCCTTTGCTGACGCACATGTTCCTGCTGCTGCTACTGCTGCTACTGCTGTTGCTGCTGCTGCTGCTGCTGCTGCTGCTGCTGCTGCTGCTCCTGCTGCTCCTGCTACTACTGCTACTGCTACTGCCTACTGTGGCTACCATTACTGTCCTTACCTTTGACGCGGAGGGTCGCCCGATTAAGTTTGACACCTGGCTCGAGGATCTCCAGCTATACCTGCAGAGCATAGCTAGGGACGAGATCCCGCTGTTAGAGCATACGCCCGGTTCCCTTCCTGCCCCTAATGAGGCAGTTGACCGTCTAGTTCGTTCGAAGTGGCTCGCGCGCGATGCTGCCGTCCACCTTGCTGTCTGCAACGCCCTCCCGCTAGATGAGAGGGCCCATTTTGGCCAGCTTAAGACGGTCAAGGAGCTCTATGACGCCGTAGTCACTCGCTACTCCTCCCCCTCTACTACTGCCCTAGGCCGTCTCATGCTGCCGTATCTCTTTCCTGAGCTGTCGGACTTCCACATCGTCGCTAATCTCATGACCCACCTTCGCTCTAGTGACACTCGCTACCGCGCCGCTCTCAAGCCGGCCTTTCTGACTGCGAACCCGCCCTCGATGTACATCACTCTTTACTTCCTCGTCACTCGCCTCCCTGACTCTCTCCGCGCCGTTAGGGATCACTTCCTCGCCCTTGACCCCACTGAGCTCACGCTTGCCTCGCTGGAGAAGCATCTCCCCGAGGCTGACACTAGTACTGTTGCTGTAGCTGCCTCTCGTGGCACTTCCCGCTCCCCCTTCTTTAAGGGCTGTTCTCCCTCCCTTCTCGTGCCCTCTGTTGCCTCTGCTACTGCTGTTGACATCCTTCGTGCTGAGGAGGTCAGTGCTGCGTCTGCTCATAGTGGGAGGCGCCGCGGCGGCAAGGGCAAGGGGGGTAAGGGTGGTGGGGGTGGCGCTGGCGGGGGTGGTGGCGGGGTTGGTGGCGGTGGTGGTGGCGGGGGTGGAGGAGGTGGTGGCGGCGGTGGAGGTGGCGGGGGTGGTGGAGGCAGTGGGGTGGGCGGAGGGGGCTCGGGTGGCAGTCGGGGTGGAGCTGGTAGGGGTGGAGGCTATGAGGCGGTAACTGGGGGTGCAGCTCGTGGCGGCGGAGGCTCTGGGGGTGGACAGCAGCAGCAGCCACGCCAGCAGGAGACACTCACGCCTCAGCAGCTTCGTGAGTGGGTTGTCCTGCGTGGCTCTTTTGGGGATAGTGGTCGTTGCCTGTACGTCAGGCGCACAGGTCCCCGGGCTGGTGACCCCTGCGGGAAGATTGGGCACACAGAGTATCGCTGCTTCTTCCGTCTCGAGGATGCCTGGCGCACCAGGTACGGTGATGGGGTTGAGATCCCCAATTGGTAAAAATTGCTAGCGAAGGGGGTGGGTGTGTTTGCTCTTGACTTTGACAAGAACAATGCTAGCTTATACGCTATGTATGCTGGTTCTGTTAGTGTTGAGGGTGACTGTTACTCGTGTGTGCCGCGCGCTGCTGGTGTTGAGGCTGCTGCTCTAGGTGCTTGTGAGTCTGCTGCCGCAGGTACTGCTTCTGCTGAGGCCTTGCACACCTTCACACTTGACTCAGGCGCGTCTCGCTGCTTGTTCCGCGATTGCACCACAGTCACACCGCTCACAGCACCTGTCCCAGTCGCTCTGGCTGACCCCTCAGAGGGCCCAGTCGGTGCCCGTTCCTCCACAGTTCTCCCGTGTCTGGCAGCCCCTTCTGGCTCGCTTGCAGGTCTCCACCTCCCCTCGTTCAGTACGAACTTGGTGAGTAGCGCTGTCCTCCAGGTCACCACCACTACTCCTGGAGGTGAGCGTGTGGCGATCTGCACGGACTCACACACTGGCGAGCACCTCGCCACGTTCACACGAAGACCAGGGTCGAGCCTGTACACGCAGACCACTGAGTCTGCACAGGTGGCTGCGTCAGGTCAGGTGGTTGCGTCGGATCAGTTAGTTGCGTCTTGTTCGTGTCGCCTTCTCACGCACCTGTCTCTCCTCTTGCACCACTGTCTTGGTCACCCCTCCCTGCCGGGCCTGCGTGGCATGTGTCAGAATGAGAGAAGTGTGTGAACTAGAAAGGAAAGGGAGTACAAGTACCTAACCCTAGAATTGTGTACCCCCTAAAGGCTAACCCACTGTAGCCTACAGAAATACAACATATACAATGTTTGACACACCCCCATAGGCTAAGTGGGGGAGAACAAGGGGTCACAAGACCAGTCAAAGCAAGGCAAAGCAAAACAAGCTCAGGGTGGATCTCAAGGATACCACACAAATTCTGAGCACAAGCAAGTGGTCACAAGACCAGTTCACATGCAGTTTGATAATAGAACAAGAGGTACAGTGATCACAACCTAGCAAGTGTAAGCATGCAGGTATATATATAGAGATCACAGTACAAACAGAGTCAAGAAGTGAGCAAGTGAGGGAGAGTAGGCACAAGGCCTAGAACAGTACAGAAACGCTGATGGTCACAAGGCTGAAGCGCCTTGGTGAACACATCAGCAGTGTTGGCCCGAGTGGACACGTAGGTAAGACGAAGCTGACCACGCTGCTGCAGCTCTCGAGCAAGGAAGTAGCGCAGAGCGATGTGCTTCGTTCTGTGCTCCAGTCTGTGCTCCTCACACAAGGCAATGGCTGCCTTGTTGTCGACGTACAGCACTGGAGGAGAACGAGGCCGCTCTCCGAGGTCGGTCAGCAGGTAGGTGAGCCAGCGTAGCTCCTGGGCCGCCATGGCTGTGGCGTAGATCTCAGCCTCACAACTGGAGCTGAGAACAGAAGAAGAGCGTGTAGAACGCCAAGAAACAGAGCCAGAGCCAAGGCTGAAGGTGTAACCCTGAGACGACCGCTGCGTAGCCTGGTCGTCAGCCCAAGAAGCGTCTGAGTGTCCAGTGAGGACAACGTCGCGCCGTCCTCCAAGCACAAGCCCCATGCCCGACGTACTGCACAAGTAGCGCAACACCCTCTTAGCGGCATCCATGTGCTCCTTCCGGTGACGGCCAGGAGCGACATAGCGTGCTAGGATGCTAAGAGGGTATGCAAGGTCAGGTCGAGTGCAGGTCATCAGGTACATGAGGCAGCCCACAAGCTCTGGATACGGGCCACTCGGCTCTACGGACTCATCCGAAGGCAGAGCTGAGAGCGAGTGACCGGTAGGCAGAGGAGTGGGCTGAGGCGAGGAGTACGTGAAGCGGAAGCGCTGAAGGACCTGCTGCACCATGTGTGACTGAGTCAAGGTGATGGTGCGCTGTGACCTGTCCCGGGTGATCCGCAAGCCAAGATAGCTTGTCAGCTCACCCAGGTCTGTGCACGTGTGTCTCTTCTACAGCTCCGACTTCATGTGGGCGAGTGCCTCAGTGTCAGCAGTAGCAAAGACCAAGTCGTCTACGTACACGAGAACGTAGAACGGCGGCAGAGTGGTGTCGGTGCGTAGAAACAGCGACGGGTCAGCAGTAGAAGGAGCAAACCCAAGAGCCGCAAGAGTAGTCCTCAGTGTGTCGTGCCACTCACGGGGTGCCTGGCGGAGACCGTAGACTGGCCGCCGGAGGCTCCACTGGGTACCAGGAGGGAACGAACCAGTGAAGCCAGGTGGGCGGCGCAGCCAGATCTCCTCGTGCAGGCTGCCCTGTAGGAACGCAGTGCTGAAGTCAAGAGAGTGGAGCTCGTAGTCACGCTGAGCGGCGACGTGCAGCAGAACCCGAAGAGTGGTCATCTTCGGGGTCGGGGAGAAGGTCTGGAAGAAGTCAACTCCCTCTCGCTGACTGAAGCCTCGTGCAACGTACCGCGCCTTGAAGACAGGCGGAGAACCTCATCAGGTCAAGGAGATCGCGCAAACATTCACCGTGGTGGATGTGAGATGGACCGTCGATGCCGTGCTCAGGCTGCAAGAGGTCGGAGAGGGGGGGGGGGGGGGGAGGGGGGGGGGGGGGTGATGGGTAAGAGGAAGAGGAAGGTGGGCCGATTTAAGGGAGAAGAGTAGGGGAAGAGGGAACGGAGGGAGCGGGTGGCGGAAAGTGAGGGGAAAAGGGATAGAGGAGAGGCTGTAGGAATTCTTCCACCATGCGTACATGTAGCGTTTATGAGCTCTCTATAACCTTTCGAATCGATAGATTCTTGCAATATGGCCACAACACATGTAAAGAGAGGTGAAAAAAGGGGGTGCATGTTGAGTCCAGTCCAAAGGTGGAATCACGCTTTTATGTGGTTCCGAAACAGGTCGAATAAACCTACCTCAGCATGATGTGCCTTGTTTTTTTTTTTCTTACCTCAACCTATCGGCCCCGAAGGCTGGCTCGTTTCGGTGGAAATTCAAGTAACGGTGGAGTCAGGGTTGAGCCACTGGCCCACTGGTATACTTGCTCGAAATCGCAAATCACGAGGCAGTCGCAGCCCACTTTTTGAAACCACCCGATGGGTTTGGATGAACCAGCTCGCAGCTGCAGCGTGCAGTCCCCAACCCTTCTCTCAATTACACTCTCTCCGCCACCCTTCCCTTCTCGCCATTTGATCCCCACACTCCCGGTTCCCCATCCTCCCTTCATTTCCACCCTGTGTTATAGCATCCCTCCCCCCTCCCCCCACCCTCCCCCTCTCTCCCCCCCTTCCTACTCCCCATGGCTCTTACACGCCCCACACCCTCCTCTTCTCCCATGCGACCCCATTCGCCAAATATTCCCACTCCCTTCTCTTCAGGCAGCAGATGCTTATTTGGTGACACTTTTCGAAGACGCCATTCTGCTCGCCATACATCGAAAAAGAGTTACCCTAAGTAAGCTTATGATTTCTCCTTACAACTTAAGGGGGTATTTTGCGTATCCTCTCCGGGCTCTCCACCCCTTGCTACAAGCACATGCAATCTCTGCTTGTTTTGCCTTTCCTTTGCCCATCATCTAAATGCCTTGTGTCTTAGGAGGGTCGACAATATGTCTCCTTTTGTTGGCTTCAGTTGGCCCATGTCATTGCCTTTCCTTCCTCTCTGCTTCGTGCATGTTCTGCCATTGATTTGAAACATCCATCTAGGCAGGCGTCTTTTGAAAGAGCATTTATTGAGTCTTGCGCTTTCTTTACTCCTGTTAAACAATCATGCCTTCCGCTCGCAAGCTATTCGGTACATCCTGCTGTGGTTTTTTCTTTCCAAGCACATGCTGAAATAGGTGTCTTTTCCATTTCCTTGCCTTTTGCACCGTCCTGCCCGTGAGCTGCCAGCGATTCAGGCTATCCAACTTGCTTGGACGTGGCGAGATGCTCCCATTAATTGATCAACTGCCAGAGTGATGTACATCTCCTTTGCCGAGTCGCTGCGCCATCGTCCCATTTGTTTCAAAAGGCGATCCGGTACCTCTTGAGTTGGCTGTGACGGTTGCTGCGCCTTTACGGAATGAAGGGAGGGAAAAGGGCGATCCGGTACCCCTGAGTTGGCTGTGACGGTTGCTGCGCCTTTACGGAATGAAGGGAGGGAAGAGCGCATTCTACCCTGCTTAACGGCCTGCCTTACATAACTCTATATGAATTCTGAACTGTGTGCTTGCTCTACTTGCCCATGTCACGATTTTCACGTTTGTCTAGCCCGTCTTGACCAGTCCTTGTTGGCGCAGGAGGCAACAGGCCTTGTTCTTTGCTTTCTGCTCCCCTCCAAGCCGCACCACCGGTACGGAAGTTTTGGGAGCTCGGACGAGGGCGTCCGACTATGTGAGCACGCACGCATCCCACTCTCTTCCAAATCGTGTTGAGCACATCCACTTCGGGTTTCGGATCTTCCGTGCCATTTCGCGTGTGAATGCCTCAACGGCCTCCATGCATCTCCGTGCCGGCTTCGCGTTGTCCAGATTGCGCGAGCTGGATCCTAGTGTTTAGTTATACCACGACCTCTTGGGTTGTGATCATAACCTTTATGTGAGGTCCACTTTATTTATTCATGACAAAACATGCAAGGGGGGTATGCAGAGTCACCACACCACACCTGCTGCGCAGTCGGAAACTCTCGGTGGCCAACTTGACGACGGAACAACCTCCCGCGCTGGAGCCTTAGGGAGGGCCTCTCGCGCTGGAGCCCTGGGAATAACGCCCCATGCTTGAGGCCTAGGATAAGATTATCTGCCCGCGCTGGAGCACAATAAGAGAGGCCCGCCTTTGAGCCCTGGACATAGCGCCCCACGCTTAGTCCATATACGAGCGGATCATGGATCGCCCTCGAATCACATGCGTTCGGTCACATGTCTCCCGTTCCGTTCGTGCTCATTCCGCCTCGTTTGCACCCCGGATATGCCCGTGCTTGTCGCTTGTTTTGTTGCCAGTGTTCTGCCTGTATCGCCCGTGTTGTCGCGCGTGTTCTGCCCATATTCAGCCCCTGTTCTATTCGTGTTCTGCCCATATTCTGCTCGTGTTCTGCCCACTTCCGTGCTTTCCGCCGTGCGACCTCCTGTTCGTACCGTGTTGCCCATACCGTGTTCTCTCAACTCCGCTCCAGCCGCCTCTTCCTCACTTGCCCCCATTTCCGCCGCGCCAGGTGTACCCCTTCAAGGGGTGTTCTACACAGGTTTCGGGTTTAGGGTTTAGTGTTGTGAGACTGTATGTATTTAAAAAGCTTGCTTTCTTGTATGTAGCAATGGCATCGTCTCATTTCAAATGACTTTATTACAATAGATACCAAGCTAGCATAACAAGCTGATGCAAACAAGGGTGTGTGGGCAAGAAAGCTGACTAAACCGTTTGAAAATGAAAGACGCGGGTGGAGGGAAATGACATGCAACCCACGTTTTGTACTTTAAGACGGGCATTTAACGCGGCTCGACGATGCTACTTCCAGCTAGTAACACATTGTACAAGCGTAGCAAAAACTTGAATGTAGAATATAATGGAACTGAAAGTTTGCAGCAGAATGGATTTAGAACAATGGATTCGCAGTGACTTCACAGAGCAGGGTATTTACATATGCAGCTAAACCCCAAGGATGACCATATCCGGACCAATAATTGTGCACCAGTAAATATACCTGCCAATAGCTCTTACCTTCCAAAAATTCTAAACTCCAATAATTCTGGCCCTACAATGATTATACAATTATTGTAGAACCTGGACTCCTATACGGAGTACTACACTAAAATCTAACAACACACAAATTTTACTTATAATTGTATTTTCAACAATCCCCTTTGCTATAAATTTTAGTAAGTTTATTTTGTGGGGTACGGAGGATAAGGTGGTGATTGGAGAGTGATTTTGGTGACGGCGATAATTGCGGTTTGAGTTGATGTGACGGTGGTAATTACGAGCGGTGATTGCGGTGACAGCACGTCAGAATTTATCGGAGGGAATGTTTTCGCATAAAAATCTTTCCCGTTGACAACACGGTGTAAGGGTTAGTAGAAATGTCGTGTAGCTATGCACCGAATGTTGTCCATGTGCACGTCGCTTTTCTCAGGTGCTTTCCTCCACATCGCTGCAATTTTCCACGCTCCACCTCACACACCTCTCGCTTCTCTTGTTCAAACGGGGTCTTGCCAGTCTGTCATTCTGATCGTGTTCTTTCCCTAGCCCAATCTCGTTAATCCCAACCGCACCGCCCCAACTTTCCCGACTTTGCAGTAACTCCAGATTGAGATTAGGTTTCGGGGCAATGTCACCTCCGGCCACTCTAGCCATGATTGTTGTTCCCGCTGCAAAATGTTGCCTTAGCTCGTAGCTTATGACGAGCTTCAACATCAGATGATTAGTAGCGGTTGCTGCCACGTCCTCTAGTAGCAGCCCAGAATGTTTCTTAAGCAGCAGCAGTTATGCGACGGCTGTTGCATGTCTCTTTATCATGCAGCAGCAGTTTGCACACATCCCGCTGCTGCATGACGAGCGGCTGCTTCCGCTGCTGACGCGCCTGCATCGCACGACGCGACATCCCACAGGGCGTTGTCAGCGCCCAGTCAGTGGCTGGCGCATGGCTGCCGTGGCTGACGCGTGGCTGGTGTGGTTATCGTGCTGTTGCTGTGGCTGGCGACTGGCTGCAGCAGTTGGCGGTAGATGTAACCCTAAAACCCTAAAACGGAAGCAGCGGCACCTAAGCGACGGTCAACACTTGCTCTAGCGGCGACGGCTTCACGCACATCTGCAGCAGCAGCTGGCGACGGGAGCAGCAGCTACTGCCGCTCATCTGCAGCAGCGGCGCTTGGCTTCACGCATGGCTGCAGCTCCTGGCGCACGGCTGCAGCTCCTGGCGCACGGCTGCAGCAGCATGCCTTCTCCGTCATCACTAGGTGAGTATCCTTTCACCGTGTATCTTACACTTCTTCATCAACTTCTTCGACGGACAGCAACACCAGACGGCCTGCAACACAAGCACATGGCGGCCTGCAGACCGGGGGCTGTGTCTCCTGCAGCTCCAGCACTTTCTGGTACGCTTCCGCAGCTCCAGCATGCGTGCATTGGCAGTAGCCTGTCGTCTTCCTTTGATGAATTTTGCTTCCTGCCTTCTCTTCACCTTTTGTATGAAGTCAAATCTGTTATGACTCAACCCTTGGTGTTGTGTGATGCTCACCCTCAAACCAACAGGTGAACGGGAGCAGTGTCAGCTGGCAGACAACAGCGTCAGTTGCTAGGGCATGATGGCAGTTGCAGTTGGTGAATGTTTACGTGCAGCCAGCAGTAGCGACCATCCAGCAGAAGACCTTTGGCTGCCCCCCATGCCTTGTTCACTGATTGCAGTAGGTCCCATGCCTTGCTCCAGCATGCGTGCATTAGCAGTAGCCTGCCGTCTTCCTTTGATGTATTCCGCTTCCTGCCTTGACTTCACTTTTTGTATGAAGTAAAATCTGTTATGACTCAACCCGTGTGTGATGCTCACCCTCAAACCAGCAGGTTAACGGGAGCAGTGTCAGCTGGCGGACAACAGCGTCAGTTGCTGGGGCATGATGGCGGCTGCAGTTGGTGAATGTCTATGTGCAGCCAGCAGCAGCGACCATCCAGCAGAAGACCCTTGGCTGCCCCCTATGCCTTGTTCACTGATTGCAGTAGGTCTCATCTTGATAATTGTCTTCGTGATTGACCTGGAGATGATATGATAAATGAAAATGAAAATGGACTCCCAAATCCTGCACTGTTATGTGAGACACTCCACACCACATCCCACTCCCCCTCTCACTCGTATCTTTGTAGTTATGCACGTGTGTGAGCACGCGCACAGCAGCAAACATATGAGTGATATGTGTGGAGTTAAGTGACGTCTTGTTGGGTTGCACTCTATGACAATTCCATACGTGTGAGTGCAATTGTAGAGGCTTTGACTTGCTGATCATGTGCACAGGAGACTACAGGTGAGGTGTTGCTTTGCTGTAATGGGCTTGGTGAGATAATATGTTGTTTGCTGAGCTATAGGGCAGTACTACAGTCGCACAACACCATCACGAACTGCCTTCCTTGTCCAATGGTAACGTACTTCTATGTCTTTTATCCATTGACTCATATGCTCCCGCTTTGCAAGCGCAATTGCACTTCGGTTGTCCACAAAAAGGGCAGTCGGTTCTTCTTGTGGGAAGCCGAGGTCTTTACACAAGCGCTGAAGGTAAGTAGCTTCTCTTGCCTCTCCAAACATTGCAATGTACTCAGATTCAGTTGTTGATGTAGCAATCACTGTTTGCCTCTTCGTCCTCCAATTGATAGCAGCTCCTCCTAAGGTAAACACATAGCCTCCAACTGAGTGACACCCTACTTCGTTCGCATAGTCCGAGTCATGTACCCTCGGAGCACCAAGTCCCCTCCTCTATAGACAAGACCCACGTCTGCAGTGTTTCGTAAGTACTTGAAAACTCATTGAATTCCAAAGACAGTTGTACCTGCTGGTTTGCTGGCTTGTCAGGCCAGCACATGTGTTGCGTATGTGATGTCTGGCCTTCCTGCTGTTGCGTATGATCGGCTACCTCCCATCCCAAAGTTTGCCAAAGCTTGTGAGATGTACTTTGTAAGTCCCAGTGAGATTGTGTTAGTGTCAGCAGCTACGTTTAGGGCCAAAAACTGCGTCATGGTCTTGCTGACGGTCAAGGTAAAGTTCTGCTTCAAGTGTTGAATCACAGCTTCAATGCATTCTTCGTCATGAGACTGGATGAGGATGTCGTCAACGTAGGTAAGTAGCCTCACCAAGGGACGGGTCAGATTCTGACTGCACCATGTCATCTCCAACAGCACACCACGTAAGTGTTGATGCCACATGCGTGGTGCTTGTTTCAAACCATAAACAATAGGCTTGAGTTTCCAGACCTTGTCTCCATCTCGTCGAGGTTCACGAGGTCTCACGAGCACGTCTCTGTCGGTGGGTGCGTAAAGGAACGCATTGGGGATGTCCAGCTGCACCACCTTCCACTTCGTGGCCGATGCGCCAGCAACAAACATGCCGGTGCTGACAGGGGCGTACGTCTCATCGTATGTTCCCCATGTTTGTCCGCATCCCTTCACCACCCAGCGTGCCTTGAATCGATTCGACTGGCCGTGCTCATCTTATTTCACTCTTAAAACGACTCATTCTTTCAGCACCGGGACTCCCTTTGGTACGTCAGCCCTATCCAAAAGTTCATATGCTTCCCGCTCGTCAAATTTAGCCAACTCTGCATCCACCGCAGCTTGCCAAAGAGGTGCGTACGGGTCCTTGGTCACCTCCTTGAGTTTTTTGGGCTCTTTATATGTCAGCTCGACCATGGGCACGCCGGCTGCTGCACATCCCAACACGTGTTGTTGTAAGCTGGGAAGATTGTCGTCTCCTTTTAGCATGTCATGGTCTGTCCGTTTGGCTTGACCTACTTGCCGATTTCCAAACAACACGTCCAGCCCTGTCATGCTCTTCCCACCTTGCCCTTCTCCAAGCACAGTCACAGTTGGGTTGACATGAACCCATCGTGGAGATGTGTCATGTGCAGCAAGCGGGACCCTATCAGGTTGGTAGGCAAATTCATAGAGATGACTTGCCTTGTTGTCTATCTCATTGTCTTCAGCACCTTTAGGGACGGTCATTCCTAGTACTTGTACTCACTCTTCCCTACTAGTCAATCATTCCTACGTTCTATTTCTAACAAACAACTGTCAGGAGCCTGGGTCGGACGATGACTGTTAGAATGGACTAAGCTACTAGCGGAAGCTATAGTAGTCTTAGAACCTTCTCCTAAAGCATAGGAGTCTTGGGAGCCAACTTGGGCATGAACCATGCTTAAACCAAATGAATTTCCAAGAAGTGAAGTTCCAACAAGAGAGAACCCTAACCTATAGGGTTCGGAAGGTGGTCCACTCTAAAGAGTGTACACCACAAGTTCTCCCAACCCGACCAATGTATTCTACACTACTATAGTGTAGATCTAGCACTACATATGTTTATTAGAGCAACCCGAACTAACCATAATTCCAACAAAGACGACGACCTCTCTTAGGCTAGACTAGCCATAAAATGTGTTTAGGCTATAACAGTATTTCTGTTAGTGGCTAAACTTGTATGTGAATGTTAATCTTAATGAAAAATTAGTGCTGCTGGATGTAAAAGCCCAGGTGGGGCTGTTAGAGTAACGGCAATAATTAAACAAGTGTTTTTTTTTTTAACAAGGGTGCGCTTATAATAAGTAACAGTTTCAAAAGGGGTGCGCTTCTAAATGAGGATCGACCATAAGCGCATTGCTCCAGATACCGTATAAGCGCATGCGCTTAACATAGGCATGCGCTTATATCCGGGGCAGGGGTACTTTTATCAGAGTAAATTACTCTGTTTCTCTGAAAATCAGAGTGATTTTTGGGGGGTCACTCTGACGTTTATAGGTAACTTATTTGGAAGATAAGCTTTCTCTGATTTGCCAGGGTTTTGGTTTTAGCTACTCTAATAGACCAGTGTAAAATTCTGGCGAATGATGTTTTTTCTGTACAGGGTACAGACATTTCGACCGAGCACCCTCCCCTGAATTGGTGGAAAATTGCTATTAAAAGCTACGGTCTACATTCTAAAAGGGCTTTTTTGGGGGGTTAGGGTCGAACACACCCCACAACGGCAGATGATTGGGGAACGAATTGAGCGGATGGGAGAAACACCTGGGCGATGAATACACAACGTGATGACGATGCCAACCCATTTCGTGAGGGGGTTGGGTTGGGGGAGAAACCGGGGAATGGCGGAAGAACAAAGTTTCCCCCACACAACCACAACGGGATCTCAACCCCGCACTCCACAACCCACGCACCGAGCATATCCATTCGACAAAGTGGAAATATTTACATATGCTGTCTTAGAACCCCGAAGCAAATAGTATGAGCTTTTAGCGACTCGCCGGCGTACGCCCGTCGCAGGCTGAAGGCGGGCGTAGGTTTATTATACCCAGCTAGAAAGGAGACCTGAGGGTAATGAGGCCTTAGGAGCTCCGTCGAAGCGGACGCGTCGCGACCTCACAGCCTCGCAGCTTCCTTGCGACGCCATGCCAAAACGCGGAAGGGAGACGAATCATACTTATGTAGTTGGTTTCATCGTCTGGAGCAAAATGAGACTCGCCACTTCCCTTTCCTCCCGCATCGCACCTCCCTTTCCCTCCAGTTCGCGCTTCCCTTTCCCTCCACTTCATGCTTCTCTTTCCCACCGCTTCGCACTTCCCCAAACGCCCACGTTGCACTTCCCTTTCCGTCCACTTCGCAATTCCCTTTCCGCTCGCTGACACTTCCCTTTCCCCCCAGGTCGCACCTCCCTCCCCCCCCCCAGGTCGCACCTCCCTCTTCCCCCAGGTCGCACCTCCCTCTTCCCCCAGGTCGCACCTCCCTCTTCCCCCACGTCGCACCTCCCTTTTCCCCCAGGTCGCACCTTCCTTTTCCCCCGGGCCGCACCTCCCTTTTCCCCCAGGTCGCACCTCCCTCTTCCCCCAGGTCGCACCTCCCTTTCCCCCCAGGTCGCACCTCCCTTTTGGGCCAGGTCGCACCTCCCTTTTGGGCCAGGCCGCACCTCCCTTTTCCCCAGGACGCACCTCCCTTTTCCCCCAGGCGGCACCTCCCTTTTCCCCCAGGTCGCACCTCCCTTTTCCCCCAGGTCGCACCTCCCTTCTCCCCAGGTCGCACCTCCCCGGACTCACCTCCCCAGCGCACCTTCGCACTCCCTCCAATCCCTTCCTTTCACTTTGCTTCCCATTCCGCACTTCAGCTTGAGGAGGATGAGTGACGGGTGCTTCTGCTTCAGCCGCCATTCCCTTCCCATATTTCTCTCCCCTGCCTCCCCATCTCCCCCTCTGCCTCCCCATCTCCCCCTCTGCCTCCCCATCTCCCCCCCTGCCTTCCCATCTTTCGCCCTACCTCCCCTCGTTTCCCTTCCCCCTATTTCCCTTCCCCCTGTTTCCCTTCCCTCCATTACCCTTCCCCCCATTTCCCTTGCCCCCATTTCCCCTCCCCCCATTTCCCTTCCCCCCATATCCCTTCCCCCCATATCCCTTCCCCCCATATCCCCTCCCTTCCCCCATCCTTACTCCCCACTACGTATGTACAGGGCAAAGCTGTGCCCTTCCAAGTTCGGCGGCGCAAAGTGTGGAGCAACATGCGCAAGAGCTAATTGAAAAGCTGAGGCGACAAGAGTGGTGAAAGGCTGTTTTGTACCTTGAGATTTTTATAAGTCAATAGTCCTGCTCTCGCCATGAGGCAGTGTTCAGGAAGAGACCTTTACATTATAAGCTATAGCCAAACATCACCAATGCCATCACTATTGGATGTAAAGAACCTTTGCCAACGCCATCACTATTGGAGTTTTAGATACCTTGTTTAGAAGTATTTTGTGAAACTTGATACTTTATGTTTGGATACGGCGTCAGTCCACACTATCCTAAATGTAACTAGTACCTAGCTTGTCTTGTTCATTGCTTCATGCTCGACGAGCTGCACGACAGAAGGGACAGGGAAGGTGGGAAGGAGAAGCCAAGGGGAGCAGAAACATATTGTAAGATATTAGCGGCAAGGAAGGGGAGAGCTAGAGCACAACAGGAGGGGTAACAGAGTAACAGAGGCCTTATGGAGAATTTGAGGGTTTTAGAGGAGAGGAAACAAGGGAACAAGGGGGGGAGTAACAACAGAGTGTTGGCAGCTGGGAAACATAAGGTAAGCTGGGGGGAAACACAGGGTAACCAGGGAAAAACAAAACATGAGCAAGAAGGAAACAAAGGTAAGCAGGGGAGAAAGGGAAGCAAAGGGGGTAAGGGAGAGAGGAGAAAAGGCGGAGGTGGGAGTAAGGGAGAGAGGAGAATGGGCAGTCAAGGGAGTAAGGGCGAGAGGGAAAAGAGATTGGAGTAAGGGAAGGAAGAGACGACGGGGAGGGAAGAGAGGACAGGGAAGTGTCCCTGTCCTCGTTCTCGTCGCTAACCTCCCTCGCAAATTGCTGCTTACCACCTCGCGCTTTTTCGCTCCCATCCCCCTCGTGTCGAAAGGTAAGCAGAAAATTTAGAACAAGAAAGAGGGCTTCACTAGTAAGCAGGGCAGTACATACAGCAAACCCTAATTTGGGTTGTACTCACTATAGAGTACCCCACTGCAGACTAGACAATGATAACATTCTGACACACCCCCATAGTCAAAGTGGGGTATAATCAGCACAGCAAGCAGGCATAGAGCAGGTTCACAAGGACAAGCAAAGCTAGAGGCATTCACAAAGGGCAAGTGAGGAGGAGGAGGCGAGACTGTAAGAGGAGAGGAGATAGGAGGCGACGGCTGAAGCTGCAGACACACGGGCAACAGGAGTCACACTGGCACAGCAGCTACCGGAACAGCGCCCCGGACTACTGGAGTAACTGGCTCTGCGGCTAACTCTGAGCGGCAGGAGCAACGGACCCACGGGCGACTGGCGCAGCTGGCTACGACTGGGCTACCAGGACAGCGCCCCGGACTACAGGTGCTGCGGACGACAAGACGGCAGCCTCCGCTCAACCTCCCCCAACTGTCCCACCCCCCCTTCCCACACCCACTGCTGCACCCTTAGCTCCACTCCCACGGCACCCCCCTTGAACCCTAAACCCTCGGCTCCCACACACCCACCCCCCTCAGCGGCAGCTGCAGCAGTGGGAGACGGAGGAGGAGGAGGAGCTGCAGGTTACCCACACCGGTCACCCCCATGCCCGCCACCCCCAAACCCTAACCCAGGCAGGAGCGCGGGAAGCAGCAGGGGCGGGTCATGGAGGGAAAGGGAGGCGGCTGGGGGGTCTCCTGGGCGCCACGAAGGAGCAGGGCACGGGCCCCCCGAGGGCGCCACGGCGGGTGACGGGAGGGGGGCCGCGCACGGGCCCCCGAGGGCGGCTCGACGGGCGACGTGAGGGGCCGCGCGCGGGCCCCCAAGGCGCCGCGGCGAGGCGACGGGAGGGGGCGGCGCGCGGGCCCCCAAGGCGCCGCGACGAGGCGATGGGAGGGGGCGACGCGCGGGCCCCCAAGGCGCCGCGACGAGGCGACGGGAGGGGGGGACGCGCGGACCCCCAAGGCGCCGCGACGAGGCGACGGGAGGGGCCGGCGCGCGGGCCCCCAGGGCGCCGCGACGAGGCGACGGGAGGAGGGCGACGCGCGGGCCCCCAGGGCGCTGCGACGGGCGACGGGGGGCAGCGCGCAGGTCCCCGGGGGCGCCACGGCGGGCAGGAAACCGCCGCGCGAAGCAGGAAACCGCCGCGCGCCTCGGGGCGCACGGCGGGCAGAAAACCGCCGCACGCCCCGAGCGCACGGCGGGATGAAAAACGCCGCGCGCTCCGAGTGCGCGGCAGGAAGAAAGGGTCGCGCGCCCGGGGCGCGCGACAGCAGTAAAGCGGCGGAAGCATCGGGTGGGGCCCACCCACAGGATCGACCCAGGAGGGTCGACCTGCTCTGATAGCATGTCGAAAGGTAAGCAGAAAATTTAGAACAAGAAAGCTTCACTAGTACGCAGGGCAGTACATATAGCAAACCCTAATTTGGGTTGTACTCACTATAGAGTACCCCACTGCAGACTAGACAATGATAACATTTTGACACCTCGCACCTCCGCGGTATCGCTGCTCATTCCCGTCCGCGCCTCACGCCTCCTCGCCGCAAATTCCGACTCCCGGAAACGTTTTACCCGCTACTAAATTTTGGACAGCAGTAGGAGAGAGGGGAGCTTCCTGACGAGAGGGAGGGAGGTGATGGGAGTGAGGGAAGGTAAGTTGGACAGCAGAAAGTGACTCGCATCGAGCAACGAGCAACGCTGGTTCTGCGACGATCGTCACGAAGTGGAAGCTGCGGCACCAGGCGACTATCGGCGTGAGTCGCGCTTCGAGCCGCGAGCGGCAGGTGACGCGGAAACGCGATAAACAGAAACGCGCGACCATTAGACGAGAATTCAATTTAACACGGCGACGAACGGTGACTTGAATGGCGCGCTACGATCGGCCAGCGACGGGGAGCGGGGAGGCGGATATCGGGGAGCTGAAAACGACGAGCTCACCGCCTTGTTGCAAGCGAAAGCGACGAGGTGAAAGCGTCGAGGCAAAAGCGTACAGGCAAAAGCGACGAGGAGTTGTTGACGAGGCGAAAGCGACGAGGCTAAAGCGGCGAGGAGAAAGCGACGAGGCAAAAGCGAAGAGGCAAAAGCGACTTGGCGAAAGCGCCAACCCTAAGCGCGGCAGAACGCGGCGACGCTGAAAGCGGGGAGGACGACGGGTACGCAACACGGCAACAAGGCAAGCAGAACGCGGCGACGAGTGCAGAGCAGAAGGCCACGGATTGCGTTTGGGAAATGCGGCGGAGAGCGCGGAGCAGAAAGGGGGGATTGGAGAGCGCGGAACAGCAAGTCGTTGGCGGCCGGTGCGGACGGAGTTGCTAGAACGCAGTGGCAGGGCTGGGCGTCGCTGTTATTTATTGGCGACTAATATCTATAAAATTTAGTCACTACTTGTTGTAAGTTGGCTGTCGAGTGAAGTCTGTCTGGCTCTCATAATCACCAAAGTTTTGGTATACAAACTCAAAAGGGGTGGGTCAAGTTCTAACCTGAACCCCCAAGCCCCCCCCTCCTTCCACCTCGATTGTTCGTTTCTCCGCAGAAGGTCCTTGCAGGGACAAAATTACCCTGTTTTCAAGTGATAATCCTTCCCTTACCGCTCCAATTATGTAGACCGTATGTTTTGTGTGCGTCTCTTACATCGCTAGTGAGCGGGTAGCACAACGGCAACACTTTTTGTAGGAGCGCGGAACGCGTGGGTTCAATACTTGAGAGGACACTCAGAGTTGGAAAAATAGGTACACTGAGTGTCCAGAGTTTTTTCTTCATAAGTTTAGTTTTCTCTGACAAATCAGAGTAACGCTCATGATCAACCCTGATTTTCAGAGTTTCCAAAAAAAACAACTCTGAAAATCCGAGTAGTTAAAAAAAAAAAAAAAAAAAAAAAAAAAAAAAAAAAAAAAAAAAACTGATCCGGGGCGATACGGTACCCTGCTGTGAGATGCCATAATTAATCCATTCCACTACAAAGTTTTCAGTTTTATTCTGTTATACAATCAAGCTTCCGCTACGTTGGCATTTGCACTATGCCTTTCTAGCATACCGTATCTAGCAACAGCCACAATTCCATCACCAATCATCAATAACACGACATTTGGGCCGATGCTGTCAAGAATGAAAGTGCTGGTTTGACTAAGGTTGGTTGGGGTATTTAAACCTAACCCTAACAGATGTACCCCCTATAACACACATCAATAAGACTACAATATTTGACGCACCCCCATAGTCTAAGTGAGGGGTGTCAAGCAAAACCAAAAGTGCACGGTCACAAGACCAGTCACAAAGAAACAAAGCTCAGGGTGGATCACAACGTCACCACACACTCCGAGAAGAAGCAAAGAGCCACAAGGCTAGTTCAAGAGTTCACAGAGGTATATGTAAAGTGTACAAACAAAGTAAGGAGAGAACTCAAGACTATGCAAGGCGAGAACCAGTGTCAACGAGACCTAACTGTACACAACACCTCTGGTGGTCACAAGGCGGCAGGGCCTGGGTGAAGATGTCTGCAGTGTTGGCCTCGGACTCAACAAGTCGAAGCGAGCCTGTCCACGCCTCTGCAACTCTCGCAGAAGAAAGTACCTGACGTTAATGTGCTTCACTCTGCTCTCCAGTCGCGGCTCTCGACAGAGGAGAATCGTCGCCTTGTTATGAGTGAACAAGGTCGGCGCAGAGCTCGGCCGCTCACCAAGGTCAGTGAGCAAGAACGTCAGCCAGCGCAGCTCCTGTGCAGCCATAGATCCAGCGTAGATCTCGGCCTCAGCAGTAGAGGTCGAGACCGAGGAGGAACGTGTGGACCTCCACGAAATAGCTCCAGAGCCCAGGCTGAAACAGTACCCCTGAGTAGACCTGTGCGTCTCGGCGTCGTCAGCGTAAGAAGAGTCACAGTGACAGTAAGCACGACGTCCTGTCTCCCTCCAAGAACCAGCCCCACGTCTGATGACGTCGATAGGTACTTCTCCACCCTCACAGCAGCTGTCCAGTGAACTGGACGGTGTCTCCCTGGCGCAACAAAGCGAGCAAGGATGCTGAGAGGGAAGGCGAGGTTCGGGCGAGTACAAGTCATCAGGTACATGAGGCAGCCCACAAGCCCTGCGTAAGGACCACTAGGCTCGAACGGCTCATCGGGAAAGGGTCCGGTGAGTCTGTGGTCAACGGCAAGAGGTGTGCGCTGTACAGTAGAGTGCTGAAGCTCGAATCGCTGAAGGACCTGCTGCACCATGTGTGACTGTGAGAGTGTAATGGTGCGAGCGGCTCTGTCCCTGGTGATCTGCAGGCCAAGGTAGTGGCGCAGCTCACCAAGGTCAGTGCAAGTGTGTCTCTTCTGCAGTTCGAGCTTCAAGTCAGCCAAAGCAACCCTGTCAGCAGTGGCGAAAACCAGGTCGTCGACGTAGACCAGTTCAAAGAACGGTGTGGAGCCACGACGAACGAACAGCGACGGGTCGGCAGAAGAAGGCTGGAAACCAAGGTCAGAAAGGGTAGAGCGAAGGGTGTCGTGCCACTCACGAGGAGCCTGACGGAGACCGTAGACCGATCGTCTAAGCCTCCACTGGGTCCCAGGAGGGAAAGTGCCAGTAAAGGCAGAGGGACGACGCAACCAGACCTCCTCGTGTAGGCTACCCTGAAGGAAAGCAGTGGAGAAATCAAGAAAGTGTAACTCGTAGTCTCTCTGTGCTGCTACGTGCAGTAACACCCGAAAGGTGGTCATCTTCGGGGTAGGCGCGAAGGTCTGAAAGAAGTCAACTCCCTCTCTCTGACTGAAACCTCTGGCCACATGCGCGCCTTGAAGACCGGAGGAGATCCCGGTGGCCGCTTCACCCTGAAGATCCACATGCCATCGACTACGTTCGCCCCAGGGGGGGGAACCTCATCGACGTAGGTGTCTGTGGATCTGTAGGAGGCCATCTTTGAGTCCATGGCAGCTCTCCACTGAGAGGCCCAAGGCCCTGACACTGCCTCAGCGTAAGTGCGATGAGTCGGTATGTCAAGGGCGTCGGGGTCTCCCTCAGGGGCGAGCAGCATGGCACAGAGATGAGGGGAGGCGGCTGCCAGGAACTCCAGCTCAAACTGCCCGTCCTCGAGGGCGTCACAGCCAAGGGCAGACTCACCCCCGACGGCCAGAGGACTTGTAGGAGGAGCAGCCACAAGACTGGTGGCGTAGTCAAGGCAGCGAGTAGAGGCAAACTCAGTGACTGCGGCAGTAAGAGCGAAAACAGAGGACAGAGAAGCACGTGGGTCGGTAACAAGAGAGGCAAGAACACGAGAGAGAACAGGACGGTACGTGCGGCAGTAGTCTGTGACACGAGTAGAGAGGGAAGCAGTGAGAGCCGACTCAGGAGGAGAAGGAAGTACAGAAGGAGATGAACGAGGCGGTATGAAGGTCAGTTAAGGGAACCGAGGACGAGGGACGAGCACGAGGAGAGCGACGCGAAGGCCAAGTGTGAGAAAGAGGAGGGGACAACGGGGGCAGAGGAGGAGGGAAAACAACTAAGGAGGGGTCAGGAGGAGGAAGCGGAGGACCAGAGACAGGAGGAGAGGGGGGGGAGGGAGCAGAAGGAGAGGGGAGGCCGAGGGTCCGAAGACCAGAGACAGGAGAAGGAGGTGGTTGCTGCTGCTGCTCCTGCTGCGGCTGCGACCGCTGCTCCTCCAGCTGCGGCGGCTACTGCTGCTCCTGCTGCTGCGCCTGCTGCTGCGGCTGCTCCTGCTCCGGCTGCTGCTGCTGCTGCTGCTGCTGCTCCTCCAGCCGCTGTAGCTCCAGCTGCTGCCGCTCCAGCTCTCTCTCCTCTCGCTCCAACTCCAGCTGCTCCTCACGGGCACGGCGAACACGGGCCTGGTGTTGGGTCGGGTAGGGGTGGGGGGGAGGAGTAGTGTGCGGAGCGGTGGTAGCCCCAGGACCTCTCTCCAAAGAACCAGTCGCACCACCCCCAGAGCCAGCACCACCAGAAGTAACAGGGTCCGTTCCAGGCTCTCCAGGTCCAGCAGAGGGTGCACCCCCACTCGTAGCACCCCCAGGGACAGCTCCACTAACACCAGCTCCCCGAAGACTAGAGTCTCCTGCAGTCACGGGCTCAGCTCCAACTCCAGCACCCCCAGAACCAGGACCTCGCACAGGTACGCTCTCTGCTCCAACTCCAGCACCTCTAGAGCTAGCACCTCCAGGGCCCTCGCCACGAAAATCGGCTCCCGCAGGGTCTGCTGTAGGCTGGGAGGAGGACCGCGGGGAAGAAGGCTGCACCTGAGGGGCTACCGAGGGGGAAGGGGTAGCGTGGGACACACCTGACGGGGCGGGACCAGGGGGGGGAGGCTGTACCGGGGGAGCAGGAGGGGGAGCTGAAGTCAGGAAGAGAGGGGGAGGAGGAACCGGGAGACCTCGACAAGGGTACCTGACGTAGTAGGGGACGGACTCGTCGAAACGGACGTCACGAGAGTCAAAGAACCGGTGAAGGGGAGGGTGGTAAAAGGTGTAGTCAGAGGAGTCCTCAGGGAAACCAAGGAACACGCATGGAACAGCGCGAGGCGAGATCTTGTCCGTGGAGGTGTCGCGAACAAGTGCCAAGCAACCCCAGACACGAAAACGCGACGCAGCACCAGGGGACCCGGTCCAAAGACTGGTCGGTGAAACTTTTGGTCGAGAGACACGTGGCCAGAGGTTCAGCTGGTGAGCGGCGTACCGAACCGCGTAGGGCCACAGAAAATGGGGGGCACGGGCGTGAGTCATGGAGGTGCGGGCGATCTCCATGACCAAGCCTATGCGGCGCTCAGCAACCCCATTCTGCTGTGGGGACTCTGGAAGCGTCCAGGACTGGCGGATGCCCTGCTCGCGACAGAATCTTGCGAGAACGCCAGAGCGAAACGCACCCCCGCGGTCGGAGTGAAGACAACTGACACGACGACCACGAGTGTCCGCAGTGGTAAGCATCCACCGGATCAGCGTAGAAGTCACGTCGGACTTCTTCGCCAGGGGGAACACTGTGGTGTAGCGGGAGTAGTTCTCAACGACCACAAGAAATAAACTCTCTCGCTCAGGGCCAGGGCGCGAGGCGGGGCCCCAGACGTCCAAGTGGAGAGTCTCGAAGGGCTCGGTGGCCGGACGAAGGGAGGAGGAGTGAGGGGTGGCGCGCAGCCGACCCTCGACGCAGGGACCGCATGGTGGCGCAAGCGAAGGCGGCAACGACGGCAAGACACGCGGGAGGCCTAAGACAAGACGCTGACTAGACATAGCGTGCAGGCGAGAAATGGACGGGTGCCCCATCCGGTGGTGCCACAAAACAGTAAGGTGGGCAAGCGACCGGCAGGAGCACGACGCAGCAACTGGACCAGACACTGGAACCTGACCAGACACAGCTACATGGGGAGACGCGGCAACCTGGTGAGATGTGGGAACCTGACGGGGGACAGTGACAGGGGTCGGGGGCAGTAGCTGCTGCTGCTGCTGCCGCTGCTGCTGCTGCTGCTGCCGCTGCTGCTGCTGCTGCTGCTGTCCTCGGGGGCCAGTGTGAAGTGTGTAGAGACCAGAGCCCGGATCAGCGATAAAGGTGGCGAGAGGCGCGTACATGTCCCCTTCGACACAAACCGCAGTCTCGCCAGAAGGCTCAATCCACACACCCACGTGCTGACTCACGAGCGGCCTCACGCCCACCAAGTTCCTTGAGAACGAGGGGACGTGGAAGCCTGTCAGAGAACCGGAGGGAACAGCCGAGCACGGAAGCGTAGTAGTGTAGCGAGCAGTGACTGGTCCCGAAGTGGGATCAGCCAGTGCTACAGAGACCGGCGTAGGAAGTGGGGTAAGTGCCATGAGGTCGCGGAAGAAACAGTGCGAAGCTCCAGAGTCCAGAGTGAAAGACAGCGAAGCGTCCTCCGGAGCAGCTCCTGGACTAGTGTCTACACAAGTACCTATACTAGCAACAGGCACCTCAGCAAGACTAGCACATAAGCTAACAACACTCGAGTAAACAGAGTCAGAAGCACTAGAGTCAACAACAGCATACATAGCATGAGGAGTTCCTAAGAGATCAACCAACTGAGAAGCCGACATGCCCCACAGAGCGGGGCCGTACGTCTGAACAAGGGGGAGCTAGTCAGGGGCAGGGCCGTCAACGCCGTAGGCCAATCGAACCGTGTCAGTAAGCTGAGCAAAGCATTGACCCGGTGGGTGGCTGCGGCCACAAGGCTGGCCGCGGCGGGCACCTGTCATAACGTGATAGGTGCAGGGAGGGTGGACGACACCGCGCTGCAGTTGACGCTGTGCTGACCCCTGCCCCGAAACCTGCTGCTGCTGTGGCTGCTGCGAGGGGAGCGGCTGCTGCTGCTGCTGCTGTCGCTGAGTCAGGTACCACGCCGCTGCTCCACCCCCTGCGGCTGGCAGACCAGTAGGTGGCTGACGAACCCGGGCGTCACCTCCACCAGCTGCAGCAGGGGAGTCACTGGCCGCTGCACGAGGCGCTCCTCCAGCCCCTGCACTCCCGCCGCCGCCGCTCGCCACGTCACCCCCACCACCTCCGCCGCCTCCGCTCGCACCCTGACCGCCCCTCCTGCCACTCCTACCCCGAGACCGCGAAGAAGTCGTAACAGCAGTTGCGGTCACGTCAGTAGCGGCAGTGGCAAGGGAGGCAGTAAAGGTGGGCAGCTGAGGGACAGTGCACCCGTGGAACAGTGGAGGGGGCACAGCACCAGAGGCAGAGGCTACCGAGCGGAGGTTGCTCTCGACGTCCTTGAGGGCCGACTCAAGGACCTCGATAGTGAGCTCGCTAGGGTGCTTCAGAAGAAGCGCGTCACGAACCGAGGCAAGGCGGCCGGGGAGGCTAGTGGCGATTGAATAGATAGTAATCGCCATGGGGGGAGGGAGCAGTGCAAGCTGTGCGTCAGTGCAAGCAGCACGGTAGCTAGAATCGAGCGAGCGCAGATGAGTGATCAAGTCAGCAGTGCGCTCAAACGAGGCAAGGTCAGGAAACAGGAACGGAAGGAACAGGCGACCAAGAGAGACAGTGGTGGGAGTAGCGTAGCGGGCCTTGATCGCAGTCAGGAACTCACTAGCCGTGCGAACCTGAGTGAAGTGGGTCTCCTCAGACTCAGGGGGCTGCTGAGGGCGATGCAGGCCGCAGCGTCACGCGACTTCCACGCTGTCACGTCAGCACGCTCGCGTGCATAACGCTCACTGTCTGCAGGTGTGGGGTCAGCTGCTAAGGGTGCAGGGTCAGCGGGCTCAGGTAGGTCACCGGAAGCGTGCGCCCACAGAGTCTCGTGTGCCTGAACCTGGCTCTCTAAGAGGCGGCGCGCACGCAGGAGCCGGACTGAGAACTCGAGCGGCCTACCCTCAGTGTCAAAGCGCAGGACCCTAGGGGTCGCCATAGCGGAAGCGTAGAGGTGGATACTGCTGCTGCCGAAACCCTAAACGCCGAAAGGGCCTGCGTAGGGCGTGACAGACAGTGCAACGCGACGGGACAGGACGCGACTGGCAGGGACGGGCGCGACAGGCGCGGACGGGCAGGGCGCACGGGGCGCGACGGACGGGCAGGGCGCAGCGGGGGCGCGACGGACGGGCAGGGCGCACGGGGTGCGTGCGACAGGACGAGACGGGAAGCGCGACGAGACGGGACAGAAGGGACAGGCGCAACACGACGGGACAGCAGGGGGCGACGCGACGGGACAGCAGGGGCGACGGGACGGGACGGGACAGCAGGGGCGACGGGACAGCAGGGGCGACGCGACGGCAGGGGCGACAGGACGGGACACCAGGGGCGACGGGACAGCAGGGGCAACGGGACGGGACGGGACAACAGGGGCGACGCGACGACAGGAGCAGCGGGCGCTAGGGCACGAGAAAGACGAGCGCGATAGGCACTAGGGGACAGTACGGGCGTAACGGGCACTAGGGTACGGGACAGGCTCGGGCGCTACGGACGTGAACGAGAGGAACGGGATCCCACAGGAGCCTAACCTAGGTGATACCATGTCAAGAATGAAAGTGTTGATTGGACTAAGGTTGGTTGGGGTACATAAACCTAACCCTAACAGTTGTACCCCCTATAACACACATCACTAAGACTACAACATTTGACAAATGCCAACTATTTCTGGTAAGTTGTTAACAGCGCGAGCCAAATAGACATGAGCAAGGACATAATAATGACAGCATCATGGTTGGTCTAGGACTAGGATGTTATTCAGGCCTTTTCTATGTAAACCTTGATCACGTTTTTTAGTAAACGTTCAGGCCTTGGTTCGCAGGCACATGACGTTTCTCCTGGAGTCTATCGGAGGTGTTGTGTTGGCAGTCGCTGGCCTTATGCTTCTAGTCGGAGATGAGGTTGATGCAGACAACTCAGGTTGCTGATTAGAAACGGGACGAATAAAGCGGAGCATAAAGTCCACCTGGTGATGGAATGGAGAGAACGGCACTCAAATCCTTGTGCTGAATATTATAGGGCACAATACATCCACAATCTGTACAAAAAGAGTAGACTAACCTACACCCCAGATTAGCACGATCAGTAAGTCAGAAGTCCACAGGCGCATGGTCTTATCGGACACAGCATCATGCGGCACACGGCCTGGGCTTGACCGCCCAGAGCAGCAGATGCAATGCTCGCAGCGCGCCGAGCACCACACACCACGCCCTCAGTCGCGAGAACCAGCAGCCTACACCAGAAGCCGCCTGCACTGCCGCTCCCACCCAGCTCGCACACAAGCCAGGCCATTTATTGATGATCCCCTGCCACATGGCACGCAGCGACAGGTCGACGAGCGAGAGCGGCAGGAAGAGCTGCAGCGACACGACTGCGCGCTCCACCAGCACGCGCCTCTCCCGCCCCTCGCCCTCCCTCCACCGCTGCACGCTTCCCTCGATCTTAACCCCCTCTGGCCCGGCTATCCACGTCATGCCGGCCATTGCCACGTCAGCCAGCGAGGCATACGAGTTCCGAGCCCGCCTAGCCTGTCGATTGGTTCGGGGAGACGGAGCCTCACCACCGGTAGACCGACCTTGCTTGGGCAGTTCTGCCCCGACCTTTGTACACCCAACGCTGCCGCAGCTGCTGCTGCAGCTGGTGCTGGTGGCCCCATCAGTGCTGGGCCGGCAACCGTTGCTGCCACGGCAGCGCGGGGCCTCGCCAGCTTTGTTCTGCTGCGCGTTCGAGGCGGAGTGCGTCGCTCCGCCTCGAGCCGCGCGACCCTCCGCAGGCTTTTTTATCTCAGCTGGGGCTGATTGCCCCGTTTTCTGGCTCGCGCGGTCGCTGCCGCTCACCTTCTGCTGGCGCGGTTGCGCCGCTCTCTGAGGGAATGGGTCAAGGGATGAGGAGGGGACGGGAAGGGGGGAAGGGGGTGAGTGATGGCTCACGAAGACTCGGGAAGCATCGAAGGTGAGGTGCGACGTAACGGATTGAAGGCCACACGGCCTGCCTACGAGTGCTACGTCGTTCCGCGTACTCGTGCCTCACCTGCGAAGACGTGGCCGTCGGAGCCGCCGACGGTTGCGCTGGGCCGCCCCTGTGTCTGCCTGCGCCCCTGCCGCTGCCGTCCTTCTCCCCCTTGACGCTCTCCCTGTGCGCCTCTTCGCCGCACAGCCAAGTCTCGAATGCGTCAAGCTCGCCCTTGGCGCGCCCAGCACCCGGCGCGGGTGCCTCCGCTTTCCTCGGCGCGCTGCCCTCCTTCCGCACCCGTAGTCGCTCCGCGGTCGCCGCCCCGGCAGGGCTTCTCACCCCCTTGGTCCGCGATGTCGCGCCCGCGCTCACTGATTGGTGACTCTGGCGACGAGACGAACCCTGGCGAGCTGCATCGCATCGCACGAAAGTCCGTGCGACGATGTGCGACGGCTGCTGAGGGGTCTGCGACCGGAAGAATTCCAACCAAAGAATGTCGTCGTTTCCTGGGGAACAAGCGCACACGTATAGAGCACAGCAAACACGGCAAAGGTAAGCCCATGCAGGATAAATCACAAATAACAGAACATACAGCCATTAGCTGAGCAAGAACGCAGCCGTGGAATGGGAAGCGGAAACGTGCTCACCCTTAGCAAGGCTCAAACGTGCGCGTGGAAGAGGACTAGATAACACGCGCGGAGGTCGAGGGTACACACTGATTGCGCCTTTGAGAAAGGCTGTGCTGCGCGGCGGGCTGCATGCCATGGCCTGGTCCAAGGTCTTCGAGACAGAAACAGCTATTGCGACACCTAGTACCGTTGCGTCAACAGGAGCCTATCTTTACCGCTAAAATGTTAGTAGCCTAGGATACCGAATCTTTCATGTTAGTAACCGCCATCCATTGCAGCACTCTGGTGCGTCATGGCGGTGCCACGAAGCTGGCGAGGGCTGGTACCCCACCATGTGATTAAAGTCTAACTCATTCAGCTAAATACTCGAGTTCTGCTATCTTCCTGTCTGCCTGTCGTATCGGAATCACGGCTGACTTTGGGGACAAAAGCCGCCACAGCGCTTCAGGGTGCGAGTAGGTGTTTCGCTCGTGTTGGGTGAGCGATCCTGTGTTGGGAGGCGGAGAACGTGAGGCGAATGGGGAGGCGGGGAGCACGATAGGCGCTTATGCTGGGTTGGTTGGTTTGACGGTGGTGTCGAGGCGCGAGCAATTTGAAGCTGCGCGCCTCGACAGAAGTTCAGTGTATTTTCGAAGGAGCCGGGAAACTGGGCACTAGCAGGCATGCCGTTGCGAGCGCCGACGTGGAAAATGTTGGTGGTGGTTATGCGTACCTGTTATTGAGGGGTTCGCGATTGTTTATAATTTTTCCACATGCGGTTCCAAGATGGTGGGTACCACCGAATAGTGAATTTTCACCCCACATGAAGTGACAATCTCCCGTTGCTTTTAGGTTTTTGAAGCATCCTTGAATAACACAAGCAACACGAGTCACTTCATATGAGAAACCAGTTCCACGGTATATCGTTTACTCAAAGGGTTACATCTCCTTCATTTACACAGCTTGAGCTTCCTCATGTGAGGCGCGACAACGCTCTTGGGGTGTGGGAGAGTGGCGATGCAGGTGGGCATGTTCTCAGGCTGCTCCATCCACACACGGTGCGTGATGCCCGCCTCCTGCAGCTTCTTGGACAGGTTCAACAGCTGCGTCTCCCCCTTCACCTCTAGTGTCACCTGAGGGGGGAGAGAGGGGAGGGCGGCAACGGGGAAGAAGAATTGTTTGAAGAATCAGTAACAGGACTACAACACTGGATGAGGTGCTGAATGGTTCATGGCCATATGAACGCTGTGCCATTAGAGCTATAAAACTGCCGTCTAAGTCGTAGACTGAAGTGACGTGACGTGAGATTGAAATAGCAAATCTGCCCCGAAGTGCGTGGCGGAAAGAAAGGGAGAATAAAATGAATCAACCGAGTGAGGAAAACGCCTATGTTGTGCTCAAAGGGCGAACGAGAGTTGGCTGGCAGTTTCGCGGGGTATATATGCGAATATGCAGCAACAGGAGGCATCAGAGGAGAGAGAAAAAACTCATAATTTCTATGAGGGTTTTGGAATTAATAATGTAGGTTAGACGTAGGGGGTGAGGGAGGATAAAAGGGGGGGGAGGGGGGTTGGTGGGGGCGGGAAGAGATGTTGAACATCCACTGAGGGTTGTGAGGGATGATGATAGTGGTTGATGCCCATGATGATAGTGGTTGATGCCCATGATGATAGTGGCTGATACCGATGATGATAGTGGCTGACACCGATGATGACTCTGGGGAACGCAGTTACTACCCAACTGAAAACTCAAGCAACCATGCTTCAAACAAGGTGACGCAAGACCCCAGCTTTCCAGAGTAAAGCCATCGAGTCGAGTTACCCTGTTTTCGAGCTCAAAACGGCCAGTAACATCCGTGAGCTCTTTCCTAGCTCCAACCAGATGTTCCTGTGGCTTCACGGATTCAGAATGCTGCGTTGCCGGTAACAGAAGTGCTGCAAACCTCACCCTCCCCCCCCCTCCCCCTCTCCCCCTCCGCCCCAAGAAGTCAATTCATGCACACCATATGAAGCAATATTGTGAAATCTGAAGCCGCAAGTTCAACCAAGGGTTCAAGGCTCCAAATCTCAAGCCTGAAATCATAAGTTCGAAACACTGGGTGCCTGGGATCCAGAGATGCGAGTTGTTGAGCGCGCTGGTGAGCAGCAATGCCCACACGCAAGGTTCAAAATTCAGTTTCCGTAAAATACGGTCCGTTTTTTACGGTGATAAAAAAAAAAAAAAAAAGAGAGAGAGAAGAACAAGGTCAAATACATTCTTCTTTATCATGCCAACAACAGGACACATGCAAGAAGGGGTTCGTCCCCTTCATCCTGCTGAATTTCTGGTTCAATTTGGTCTCATAAAGTGGCTGTTTTGTTAATAAAACAGAAAACACCTCCTAAAACAGAAAACACCTCCTAAAACAGAAAACACCTCCAGAAACTGTTTAACCCTTTCCACACGGCATCACCGCACCCACCTTGCGCATGGAGTCGAGCTGGCCACAGTACTTGAGCACGTTGGGGTGATCGCGGTGCTGCCACAGCACAGCCACACTGGCATGGCAGCCCTGTGTGATCACGGACCCCAGCGGCCACTGCAGCGCCTCCATCAGGTCGCGCCGAATCACCACGTGCTGCACCAACGGCTCCTCCTCCTCCCCCGCCCCTCCCGCTTCCCCACCCTCCCCCTCGCCCTCGCCCTCCCCCTTGCCCTCGCCCTGCCCTTGCCCCTGCCCCTCCCCGCTCCCCTGCAGTGCCCCCTTCCCTGCCCCACTCTTCTCCTGCGCGCCTGTGGCGCCTCCCTCTGCTGTTCCCTGTGCCACGGTCCCCTCTGCGCCCTCCGCACCACTTGCCCCAGCTGGCCCCCCTGCTGCAGCGCTATCTGCTGCGCCCGCAGCAGCGCCAACAGCACTCCCAGCCATACCCCTGCTCTGCTGGATCCTGGGAGTGTAGAAAGCAGGCCACACGGGGTGTGGCGGAGAGCGGCTGGCACCCACTCGCCCCGGGTGGGTCAGGCAGGCAGGTGGCGGCAGAGAGGCGCGCTTGCTGCTGCTGCGGCACTGCAGCGTGTGTGGGGGGCGCGCTGGCTTCTGACGGAGGCAATGCGTGTGCTGCGTGGGAGTGGGATGAACGCTGCACGCGAGCTGGGTGTGCCTGGTGGCGTGAATGGTGTGAATGCTGTGAATGGTGTGTGGGCAGGGGAGGGCAGTTACTTGATGGGCAGTGCGAGATGACGGGAGGTGCAGGGTGGGGGAGGCACGGGGAGCGAGTGGGAGGGAAAGGGCTGCTGTGCAGGAGGCGAGGGGGCGGGGCATGCGGGCTGTATGGCGTGACTCACGAGCGGTGTGTGACACAGCGAGTGTTCTTGTAACGAGGGCCTCTGCAGCACTGGGGATGGAAGGGATGAAGGAAAGAGTGGGTGGGGAACAGGGAAGAGGAGGGAAACGTGTGATCAGGGTATGTAGCTGATGCAATCAGGGCAGCACTGGGGATGAGGGAAAGAGTGGGTGGGTGGGGAGCAGGGGGGACAGGGAAGAGGGAGCTGATGGAGTTGATGCGATGCGGGGGATGGGCGATGCGGGGGATGGGCGATGCGGGGGATGGGCGATGCGGGAAGATGAACAGGTGGCTAGGTGCGCCGGCTATGGGCACGATGGGCAGCAGCAGCGCGACCCGTGCGTTGGGAGGAATGAGGGAGCAAGGGAGGGAGGCGGCGAGGGAGGGCGGGAGGGATTGAGGGGGCTCACGTGGGGCGGCGCAGCATCATCCAGTGGGGCGCGCAGAGCTGCTCGCACGTGCCCCTTGACGCCGTCGAATGTGCCGCGCGACCCGCGCGACCTGCGCGATCCGCGCAACGTGACGTGCGTGGTGCAAATTATGCAGGAATGAGGGGAAAGCACCACGCAGGAGTGGGAGAGCGAGAGGGAGAGAGGGAGCACGACCCCCTCGCAACGCCTAATTTGCTCCGTTGAATGTGAAGCAGCGTCTGAGCGAAACGAAGTCATTGCGCGCAGGGAGGGCGACAAGCATCCCACGCGCGGAAGGAGCGGAAGGGCGAGGAAAAGGGGGAAGGCGGTGGAAGGCTCCGCCGAAACTGTTTTGAAACTGGGGAGGGGAGCAACAAGGTCACCTTCACGGGGTACCCTCAACTTCCCAACACAGTTCCCCGCAGAACCTCTCGGCACTGGCGACGTAAGCGACAGTCGCAGAGGTTTTCGCGCACCTCGTGACTTGTACGAATCTTCAATTGTAACTCAGCAGCATCGCCGATGCAGAGGGGACTGAACCCACCAGATGAGTTTTCTCAAACACCCCCTCGACGCAAACCATCCACCCACTATACGAACAACACGCCTAAGGTAACTAACAGGAACAATCCTTGCGCTATTCCAACGACGAAGTCTTGCTTCGGGGTGCAAATGGTAGGAGAAGCTCTCTTACGCGCTGCAAAGGGCCGTGCCGTCCCTCCTCCAACCCTACCTCTTCCCTCTCCCTAGGACAACCTTCTCTTCCTTCTCCGTAGGGAGAACCTTCACTTCCTTCTCTTCCCGCTCGGACAAGACAGTCGCTCCCCAGCTGACCATCCATCTCGCGAGAATCGCGTGGGTTCACGACGAACGACCGTGGGGATTGTTACACGGTTCTCGCACGAAGGCCGCGAGAAACATTCTGCTGTGATGGGAACGGATGGGAGGGGCGGTTGGGCTAGCGCCGACAACCACGACCGGAGATTTGATAGCGCAGGGGGCGGGGAAATAGGTGGAGGCGGGGGGGAGTTTGGCGGGGGATTCGACGACGCTGACGGGGCGGCGGAGGGCGACGAGAAGGCAGTGGCGCGCGGGGGAGAGGCGGGCGGAGGGGACGTGAAGGCGGAGGCGCGCGGAGAGGGCCAGGCGCAAGGAGGGGCAAGCGGTGGGGAGAACGCGGAGGATGTGGGGAAGGAGCAGGCGGCGAGCGGCGCTTACTGCGCGCGGGAAGCGAGCCTGCACGCGGAGGTGGGCGGCAGGGGGAGGGAGGGAGGGGGGTGAGGTGGAAGCATGACGGAGGTGTGATTAAGGGGGTGAGGGGAGAGAGTAGTGAAGGGGGAGCAGAGGAGGGAAAGTAGTCGAATGGGATGGGTGGATGTAACTGGTGCATGGCTGATGGCGGTGCATGGCATGCCAGCTATAACATCTCGCTACCCACTGGGTCAAAACGAGGTGTTATATGGCGCAGCGGAATGCCCATTAACCAGCCCACTGGCGTTACACCAGTCTTCCCGTTCCACACCACTGTGTTCATTCCCCCGTCCCTCACCTCTCCTCCGCACTCTATGTCCTCCTATTTTCGTGCCATCATTTGCAACACCTTCCACCCTCCCCCACACACACCTTGTCGCCTTCCCGTCTTCCCTTGTCCTCTCCACTGCTTGCCGTTTTCCATCTGCCCCGCGGCACCCCACTCCTTCCCCTTCCACACCACCCCACCTCGTCCCACCCCACCCCACCCCACCCCACACCTCCCTGTGGTGGCAGGAGGCGGCTGGCACTCTGAAATTCATATGCTGCCGAAACGATGGGGTGGACGAACACATGATATGGTATGATGCACACAGATAGTCTCGTAAGGCATATGGTGGTACGAGGATGCATGCATGGTGGTACGAGGATGCATGCATGGTGGTACGAGGATGCATGCATGGTGGTACGAGGATGCATGCATGGTGGTACGAGGATGCATGCATGGTGGTACGAGGATGCATGCATGGTGGTACGAGGATGCATGCATGGTGGTACGAGGATGCATGCATGGTGGTACGAGGATGCATGCATGGTGGTACGAGGATGCACGGCAGGGCATGGCATGGCAACTGCCCGGGCTTGTGGCAGGGTTGGGTAGATAAGGTTGGGTGGATAAGGTTGGGTAGATAAGGTTGGGTAGATAAGGTTGGGTAGATAAGGTTGGGTAGATAAGGTTGGGTAGATAAGGTTGGGTAGATAAGGTTGGGTAGATAAGGTTGGGTGGATAAGGTTGGGTAGATAAGGTTGGGTAGATCAGGTTGGGTAGATCAGGTTGGGTGGATAAGGTTGGGTAGATAAGGTTGGGTAGATAAGGTTGGGTAGATAAGGTTGGGTAGATAAGGTTGGGTAGATAAGGTTGGGTAGATAAGGTTGGGTAGATAAGGTTGGGTGGATAAGGTTGGGTAGATAAGGTTGGGTAGATAAGGTTGGGTAGATAAGGTTGGGTAGATAAGGTTGGGTAGATAAGGTTGGGTAGATAAGGTTGGGTAGATAAGGTTGGGTAGATAAGGTTGGGTAGATAAGGTTGGGTAGATAAGGTTGGGTAGATAAGGTTGGGTAGATAAGGTTGGGTAGATAAGGTTGGGTAGATAAGGTTGGGTAGATAAGGTTGGGTGGATAAGGTTGGGTGGATAAGGTTGGGTAGATCAGGTTGGGTAGATAAGGTTGGGTAGATAAGGTTGGGTAGATAAGGTTGGGTAGATAAGGTTGGGTAGATCAGGTTGGGTAGATCAGGTTGGGTGGATAAGGTTGGGTAGATAAGGTTGGGTAGATAAGGTTGGGTAGATAAGGTTGGGTAGATAAGGTTGGGTAGATAAGGTTGGGTAGATAAGGTTGGGTAGATAAGGTTGGGTGGATAAGGTCGGGTAGATAAGGTCGGGTAGATAAGGTTGGGTAGATAAGGTTGGGTAGATAAGGTTGGGTAGATAAGGTTGGGTAGATAAGGTTGGGTAGATAAGGTTGGGTAGATAAGGTTGGGTGGATAAGGTTGGGTAGATAAGGTTGGGTAGATCAGGTTGGGTGTGTGTATGGCTGTGATCCAACCGATTGGCGCCTGGGCCTGTTGATTCATGCAATCGATGCCCTGTCAAGGGCCGTGCCGTCCTTCCTCCAAACCTATCTCTTCCTCCAAACCTATCTCTTCCTCCAAACCTATCTCTTCCTCCAAACCTATCTCTTCCTCCAAACCTATCTCTTCCTCCAAACCTATCTCTTCCTCCAAACCTATCTCTTCCTCCAAACCTATCTCTTCCTCCAAACCTATCTCTTTCTCCAAACCTATCTCTTCCTCCAAACCTATCTCTTCCTCCAAACCTATCTCTTCCTCCAAACCTATCTCTTTCTCCAAACCTATCTCTTCCTCCAAACCTATCTCTTCCTCCAAACCTATCTCTTTCTCCAAACCTATCTCTTCCTCCAAACCTATCTCTTCCTCCAAACCTATCTCTTCCTCCAAACCTATCTCTTTCTCCAAACCTATCTCTTCCTCCAAACCTATCTCTTCCTCCAAACCTATCTCTTCCTCCAAACCTATCTCTTCCTCCAAACCTATCTCTTCCTCCAAACCTATCTCTTCCTCCAAACCTATCTCTTCCTCCAAACCTATCTCTTCCTCCAAACCTATCTCTTCCTCCAAACCTATCTCTTCCTCCAAACCTATCTCTTCCTCCAAACCTGTCTCTTCCTCCAAACCTATCTCTTCCTCCAAACCTGTCTCTTCCTCCAAACCTATCTCTTCCTCCAAACCTATCTCTTCCTCCAAACCTATCTCTTCCTCCAAACCTATCTCTTCCTCCAAACCTATCTCTTCCTCCAAACCTATCTCTTCCTCCAAACCTATCTCTTCCTCCAAACCTATCTCTTCCTCCAAACCTATCTCTTCCTCCAAACCTATCTCTTCCTCCAAACCTATCTCTTCCTCCAAACCTATCTCTTCCTCCAAACCTATCTCTTCCTCCAAACCTGTCTCTTCCTCCAAACCTATCTCTTCCTCCAAACCTGTCTCTTCCTCCAAACCTATCTCTTCCTCCAAACCTATCTCTTCCTCCAAACCTATCTCTTCCTCCAAACCTATCTCTTCCTCCAAACCTATCTCTTCCTCCAAACCTATCTCTTCCTCCAAACCTATCTCTTCCTCCAAACCTATCTCTTCCTCCAAACCTATCTCTTCCTCCAAACCTATCTCTTCCCTCTCCGTATTCGCTCCCACTGTCCTTGCTTTGAATCCATTCCATCCGCTCCTTTCCCTTGTCCTTCCTGGGCATGGGCATGGGCATGGGCATGGGTATGGGCATGGGTATGGGCATGGGCATGGGCATGGGCATGGCATGCGTGTGAGTGTGTGAATGCAGGCTGGTGGGGTTGAAGAACATATTTTCACGCCAGCTGCCCAACATGCCCAAAGACTACATCGTGCGCCTGCTGCTCGACCGGTACGTGAGAGGGTGCTGCTCGACCGGTCAGTCACTGTGCTGCCTGCTGCTCCACCAGCAAGGTGCGGCTCGAGATGTGTGTGATGCTACTGTGCGAATGCTTGTATCCTGTCTGTAATGCTCTGGACACCTGTTGGGACTTAAAATCCACGGCCCGTTAACAAGCCTGAGGTGACAGTAGCTTGAAGCTAAGTCACTTCATTTCCATTGTTCATGTAGCCAGTATGTGGGATATTTCACGGGGTTGGTGGATGGGCACAGTTTTCAATCTCCGATGCTCTTTTCAGGCTGTGATGAGTCATCTGCATGCGTCCTGCTCATGTGCTTTTATTCATCCCCACCTTTTCCCTCCATGCACGCCACGCGCATGTGCCATCAGAACGCACAAGTCAATGATGCTCATCAAGGCCGCCACGGTGGTCGGGGGCATCACATACCGCCCCTACCCCTCGTGAGTGTGCGTGCATTGTGTTGAAATAAGAACAGCGTGAGTGCCCCTACCCCTCGTGAGTGCCCCTACCCCTCGTGAGTGCCCCTACCCCTCGTGATTGTGCCTACCCCTCGTGAGTTCCCCTACCCCTAGTGATTGTGCCTACCCCTCGTGATTGTGCCTACCCCTCGTGATTGTGCCTACCCCTCGTGAGTGTATGTGCATTGTGTTGAAATGAGATATCATCATAAGTTATTTCTGTGCAAAACCTAACTGTAATAGTATGTCCCGTAGCAAGTTGTTGTCCTTTTGCGTACAGCTCAAACCTTTTTCACCATGCACATGGCATCACACCACTGTTTGCAGGCAGCGGTTTGGGGAGATAGCGTTTTGTGCCATCACTGCCACGGAGCAGGTGAGCGGCATGAGGGAGAGTGAGCATGTAATCTCCATGAGAATACTCGCCACGTGTGTGTGTGTCCCGAGTTTCCCGTGGGTGTCTAGAGGACCTTGCTGTGCGTGTGCCTGTGCCTGTGTGTGTGCATGTCAGCTGTACGACTGTGTGAGCTGTGTCTATGGTGGCTGCGTGCTGTGTGAGCTTCAGGTCGGGGTTGAAGCGGCTCTCAGCTGAAAATGGCTGTGTCCATACCGGCTGTCCATACTAGCTGTCCCAATGCCCATCGTGTTGTACATGGTGCGTTTTGTGCATGTTGTGCTGCACGGGGTGCAGGTGAGGGGGTACGGCACGAGGCTGATGAATCACCTCAAGGCGTATGCGAGGGATGAGGACGGGCTGCGCTACTTCCTCACCTACGCCGACAACAACGCTGTTGGCTACTTCGTCAAGCAGGTGCCCATGCTGCCCATGCTGCATACCTGCATGCCTGCATACCTGCATGCCTGCATACCTGCATGCCTGCATACCTGCATGCCTGCATACCTGCATACCTGCATGCCTGCATGCCTCCATGCCTGCATGCCTGCATGCCCGATGGTTGTTGTTGTTGACAGCAATGCCATGCCACCCTTGTTTCTCTGCTTTTCCTTCCACCTTCTCCTTCCCTTCCAGCTTCTCCCTTCCGTGCTGTGTTTTCTGTCTCAATGACTCTCTTTCCTGGCCTTTCAATTCCTTTGGTGCATGTGTGCACGTGTGCATGTATGTGCATGTGTGTGCATGTTTGCATGCGTGTGCATGTGTGCATGTGCATGTGTGTGCATATGTGTGCATGTGTGCATGTGTGCTTGTGTGTGCATGTGTGCTTGTGTGTGCATGTGTGCATGTGTGCATGTGTGCATGTGTGCATGTGTGTATGTGTGTATGCAGGGATTCACCAAGGAGATCACCATGCCTAAAGCGCAATGGGAGGGGTACGTCTCGTTACTGGGTCGAACCAGTTTACGCCCACCACTCCAGCCCACCAATCCAGCCCACCAATCCAGCCCACCAATCCAGCCCACCAATCCAGCCCACCAATCCAGCCCACCAATCCAGCCCACCAATCCAGCCCACCAATCCAGCCCACCAATCCAGCCCACCAATCCAGCCCACCAATCCAGCCCACCAATCCAGTCCACCAATCCTTGCAATCACTCTTGTGTCTCCATTCGTCCACTCATCCAGTTACTTATTATACCACGAGCGTATGAACCTTCTATCCCTCTCCCTCCCGTTTCTCCCCCTTCCCCTCTCCTCCCCTTTCTTCCACCCTAAACCCTTTCTCCCACTTCCCTCCTCGCTCGCCCCTCACCCCTGGCCCCTCGCCGCTCGCAACTCGCCACGGCAGGTACATAAAGGACTACGACGGGGGCACGCTGATGGAGTGTGTGCTGGAGAAGGGGCTGCCCTACACCACACTGCCCGCCGTGCTGCTCAAGCAGCGCCAGGTGGGGGGGCAGTGGCAGGTGGGGGGGCAGTGGCAGGTGGGGGGGGCAGTGGCAGGTGGGGGGGCAATTTCCTTGTGTCATGCAACGGGGGAAGCAGAGGTACCACTCTCGTTCCCTTGTGGCACATCACGTTCCATGCAAACCGTCTCCCTCCAATCCCGCGTCTCTTCACACAGCCTTACACGTGCACACGGGAAGGTGCAGCTACTCCATCCCACGCCACGCCACGCCACGCCACGCCACGGCATGCCATGCTCGCGTAACCATCTGCCCAGGTGCACATCCCGCTCACCTGCCACCACCCTTCCTTCCCCTCCCCCCCCAACCCCACCCCTCCAGGCCATAACGGAGCGCATGCGCCAGGTGGCGCGCAGCCATGTGGTGCACCCCGGGCTGGACTTCCCGCGTGACTCCTGGGGCGTGCCCAGGCGCGCTCTCAGGCTTGCCGACATCCCCGGGCTGGCGGAGAGCGGGTGGACGCCCGAGAAGAGTGGCGCGAATAAGATCCGATTGGTGCAGGTGGCGCCAGATGGGACAAAGGATGTGAGCCGCGACGGGCCGCCCACCAAGGCCCAGCTGCACAACCTGATGAAGCAGATGCACCGGGTAGGGCGTGTTGCCCGTGCCCCTTCTGCTTCTGCTCCTCACTCCTTGCGCCCTGCTGTCCAATTGTCACTCCATTCACGAAGCTTCAAAGTTTGTCACCATGCCCTTTCTTCTGCACCATGCCACCATGCCACCATGCCACCATGCCACCATGCCACCATGCCGCCATGCCGCCATGCCACCATGCCACCATGCCACCATGCCACCATGCCACCACACCTCACCATGGCGTGGAGGGCAGGCGGTGATGGAGCATGCGGACTCGTGGCCGTTCAAGGACCCAGTGGACGGCAGTGAGGTGCCCGACTACTATGACATCATCAAAGACCCCATCGGTATGCCATCATCACCCCATCGGTGCGTGCTAGTAATGCTCGTGCTTGTGAGTCGCTGCCACTGCTACCAGTGAGGTGCGTGCTGCTATCAGATCAAGGACCCAGTGGACGGCAGCGAGGTGCCCGACTACTATGACACCATCAAGGACCCCATCGGTGCGACCCACTGCTACTGCATCCGTGCCACTGCTGCTACCTAACGAGCCATCATGACACCGCCCCACTCATTAATACATCACCAAGAAGCCCATCCGTGCGACCCAATGCTACTGCTACTACCGCTATCAGCCCGCCTTAGTGATGACTGCCCCATCATGAATGCCCCACTCGTGTGTCGTCTGCCCTGTATTGATGACTGCTCCGTCAGACTCCCACACCCTTTTCCTTAAGCCCCTCACCCCATTCATTGCTGTTGGTTGTTGAGAAGGTCGAGTGCAGTAGTTGTGATGAGTGCAGCTTGTGCTCGGTCAAGCGCATAACGAGCATGACCACATGCAATTGATGGCTTGTGCATGACCACATGCAATGGATGGCTTGTGCATGACCACGTGCAATGGATGGCTTGTGCATGACCACATGCAATGGATGGCTTGTGCATGACCACATGCAATCGATGGCTTGTGCATGACCACATGCAATTGATGGCTTGTGCATGACCACATGCAATTGATGGCTTGTGCATGACCACATGCAATTGATGGCTTGTGCATGACCACATGCAATTGATGGCTTGTGCATGACCACATGCAATTGATGGCTTGTGCATGACCACATGCAATTGATGGCTTGTGCATGACCACATGCAATTGATGGCTTCTCTTCAGCTCGCTCCTCTTCAGCTCGCTCCTCTTCAGCTCGCTCCTCTTCAGCTCGCTCCTCTTCAGCTCGCTCCTCTTCAGCTCGCTCCTCTTCAGCTCGCTCCTCTTCAGCTCGCTCCTCTTCAGCTCGCTCCTCTTCAGCTCGCTCCTCTTCAGCTCGCTCCTCTTCAGCTCGCTCCTCTTCAGCTCGCTCCTCTTCAGCTCGCTCCTCTTCAGCTCGCTCCTCTTCAGCTCGCTCCTCTTCAGCTCGCTCCTCTTCAGCTCGCTCCTCTTCAGCTCGCTCCTCTTCAGCTCGCTCCTCTTCAGCTCGCTCCTCTTCAGCTCGCTCCTCTTCAGCTCGCTCCTCTTCAGCTCGCTCCTCTTCAGCTCGCTCCTCTTCAGCTCGCTCCTCTTCAGCTCGCTCCTCTTCAGCTCGCTCCTCTTCAGCTCGCTCCTCTTCAGCTCGCTCCTCTTCAGCTCGCTCCTCTTCAGCTCGCTCCTCTTCAGCTCGCTCCTCTTCAGCTCGCTCCTCTTCAGCTCGCTCCTCTTCAGCTCGCTCCTCTTCAGCTCGCTCCTCTTCAGCTCGCTCCTCTTCAGCTCGCTCCTCTTCAGCTCGCTCCTCTTCAGCTCGCTCCTCTTCAGCTCGCTCCTCTTCAGCTCGCTCCTCTTCAGCTCGCTCCTCTTCAGCTCGCTCCTCTTCAGCTCGCTCCTCTTCAGCTCGCTCCTCTTCAGCTCGCTCCTCTTCAGCTCGCTCCTCTTCAGCTCGCTCCTCTTCAGCTCGCTCCTCTTCAGCTCGCTCCTCTTCAGCTCGCTCCTCTTCAGCTCGCTCCTCTTCAGCTCGCTCCTCTTCAGCTCGCTCCTCTTCAGCTCGCTCCTCTTCAGCTCGCTCCTCTTCAGCTCGCTCCTCTTCAGCTCGCTCCTCTTCAGCTCGCTCCTCTTCAGCTCGCTCCTCTTCAGCTCGCTCCTCTTCAGCTCGCTCCTCTTCAGCTCGCTCCTCTTCAGCTCGCTCCTCTTCAGCTCGCTCCTCTTCAGCTCGCTCCTCTTCAGCTCGCTCCTCTTCAGCTCGCTCCTCTTCAGCTCGCTCCTCTTCAGCTCGCTCCTCTTCAGCTCGCTCCTCTTCAGCTCGCTCCTCTTCAGCTCGCTCCTCTTCAGCTCGCTCCTCTTCAGCTCGCTCCTCTTCAGCTCGCTCCTCTTCAGCTCGCTCCTCTTCAGCTCGCTCCTCTTCAGCTCGCTCCTCTTCAGCTCGCTCCTCTTCAGCTCGCTCCTCTTCAGCTCGCTCCTCTTCAGCTCGCTCCTCTTCAGCTCGCTCCTCTTCAGCTCGCTCCTCTTCAGCTCGCTCCTCTTCAGCTCGCTCCTCTTCAGCTCGCTCCTCTTCAGCTCGCTCCTCTTCAGCTCGCTCCTCTTCAGCTCGCTCCTCTTCAGCTCGCTCCTCTTCAGCTCGCTCCTCTTCAGCTCGCTCCTCTTCAGCTCGCTCCTCTTCAGCTCGCTCCTCTTCAGCTCGCTCCTCTTCAGCTCGCTCCTCTTCAGCTCGCTCCTCTTCAGCTCGCTCCTCTTCAGCTCGCTCCTCTTCAGCTCGCTCCTCTTCAGCTCGCTCCTCTTCAGCTCGCTCCTCTTCAGCTCGCTCCTCTTCAGCTCGCTCCTCTTCAGCTCGCTCCTCTTCAGCTCGCTCCTCTTCAGCTCGCTCCTCTTCAGCTCGCTCCTCTTCAGCTCGCTCCTCTTCAGCTCGCTCCTCTTCAGCTCGCTCCTCTTCAGCTCGCTCCTCTTCAGCTCGCTCCTCTTCAGCTCGCTCCTCTTCAGCTCGCTCCTCTTCAGCTCGCTCCTCTTCAGCTCGCTCCTCTTCAGCTCGCTCCTCTTCAGCTCGCTCCTCTTCAGCTCGCTCCTCTTCAGCTCGCTCCTCTTCAGCTCGCTCCTCTTCAGCTCGCTCCTCTTCAGCTCGCTCCTCTTCAGCTCGCTCCTCTTCAGCTCGCTCCTCTTCAGCTCGCTCCTCTTCAGCTCGCTCCTCTTCAGCTCGCTCCTCTTCAGCTCGCTCCTCTTCAGCTCGCTCCTCTTCAGCTCGCTCCTCTTCAGCTCGCTCCTCTTCAGCTCGCTCCTCTTCAGCTCGCTCCTCTTCAGCTCGCTCCTCTTCAGCTCGCTCCTCTTCAGCTCGCTCCTCTTCAGCTCGCTCCTCTTCAGCTCGCTCCTCTTCAGCTCGCTCCTCTTCAGCTCGCTCCTCTTCAGCTCGCTCCTCTTCAGCTCGCTCCTCTTCAGCTCGCTCCTCTTCAGCTCGCTCCTCTTCAGCTCGCTCCTCTTCAGCTCGCTCCTCTTCAGCTCGCTCCTCTTCAGCTCGCTCCTCTTCAGCTCGCTCCTCTTCAGCTCGCTCCTCTTCAGCTCGCTCCTCTTCAGCTCGCTCCTCTTCAGCTCGCTCCTCTTCAGCTCGCTCCTCTTCAGCTCGCTCCTCTTCAGCTCGCTCCTCTTCAGCTCGCTCCTCTTCAGCTCGCTCCTCTTCAGCTCGCTCCTCTTCAGCTCGCTCCTCTTCAGCTCGCTCCTCTTCAGCTCGCTCCTCTTCAGCTCGCTCCTCTTCAGCTCGCTCCTCTTCAGCTCGCTCCTCTTCAGCTCGCTCCTCTTCAGCTCGCTCCTCTTCAGCTCGCTCCTCTTCAGCTCGCTCCTCTTCAGCTCGCTCCTCTTCAGCTCGCTCCTCTTCAGCTCGCTCCTCTTCAGCTCGCTCCTCTTCAGCTCGCTCCTCTTCAGCTCGCTCCTCTTCAGCTCGCTCCTCTTCAGCTCGCTCCTCTTCAGCTCGCTCCTCTTCAGCTCGCTCCTCTTCAGCTCGCTCCTCTTCAGCTCGCTCCTCTTCAGCTCGCACCTCTTCAGCTCGCTCCTCTTCAGCTCGCTCCTCTTCAGCTCGCTCCTCTTCAGCTCGCTCCTCTTCAGCTCGCTCCTCTTCAGCTCGCTCCTCTTCAGCTCGCTCCTCTTCAGCTCGCTCCTCTTCAGCTCGCTCCTCTTCAGCTCGCTCCTCTTCAGCTCGCTCCTCTTCAGCTCGCTCCTCTTCAGCTCGCTCCTCTTCAGCTCGCTCCTCTTCAGCTCGCTCCTCTTCAGCTCGCTCCTCTTCAGCTCGCTCCTCTTCAGCTCGCTCCTCTTCAGCTCGCACCTCTTCAGCTCGCTCCTCTTCAGCTCGCTCCTCTTCAGCTCGCTCCTCTTCAGCTCGCTCCTCTTCTGCTCGCTCCTCTTCAGCTCGCTCCTCTTCAGCTCGCTCCTCTTCAGCTCGCTCCTCTTCAGCTCGCTCCTCTTCAGCTCGCTCCTCTTCAGCACGCTCCTCTTCAGCTCGCACCTCTTCAGCTCGCTCCTCTTCAGCTCGCTCCTCTTCAGCTCGCTCCTCTTCAGCTCGCTCCTCTTCAGCTCGCTCCTCTTCAGCTCGCTCCTCTTCAGCTCGCTCCTCTTCAGCTCGCTCCTCTTCAGCTCGCTCCTCTTCAGCTCGCTCCTCTTCAGCTCGCTCCTCTTCAGCTCGCTCCTCTTCAGCTCGCTCCTCTTCAGCTCGCTCCTCTTCAGCTCGCTCCTCTTCAGCTCGCTCCTCTTCAGCTCGCTCCTCTTCAGCTCGCTCCTCTTCAGCTCGCTCCTCTTCAGCTCGCTCCTCTTCAGCTCGCTCCTCTTCAGCTCGCTCCTCTTCAGCTCGCTCCTCTTCAGCTCGCTCCTCTTCAGCTCGCTCCTCTTCAGCTCGCTCCTCTTCAGCTCGCTCCTCTTCAGCTCGCTCCTCTTCAGCTCGCTCCTCTTCAGCTCGCTCCTCTTCAGCTCGCTCCTCTTCAGCTCGCTCCTCTTCAGCTCGCACCTCTTCAGCTCGCTCCTCTTCAGCTCGCTCCTCTTCAGCTCGCTCCTCTTCAGCTCGCTCCTCTTCAGCTCGCTCCTCTTCAGCTCGCTCCTCTTCAGGTCGCTCCTCTTCAGCTCGCTCCTCTTCAGCTCGCTCCTCTTCAGCTCGCTCCTCTTCAGCTCGCTCCTCTTCAGCTCGCTCCTCTTCAGCTCGCTCCTCTTCAGCTCGCTCCTCTTCAGCTCGCTCCTCTTCAGCTCGCTCCTCTTCAGCTCGCTCCTCTTCAGCTCGCTCCTCTTCAGCTCGCTCCTCTTCAGCTCGCTCCTCTTCAGCTCGCTCCTCTTCAGCTCGCTCCTCTTCAGCTCGCTCCTCTTCAGCTCGCTCCTCTTCAGCTCGCTCCTCTTCAGCTCGCTCCTCTTCAGCTCGCTCCTCTTCAGCTCGCTCCTCTTCAGCTCGCTCCTCTTCAGCTCGCTCCTCTTCAGCTCGCTCCTCTTCAGCTCGCTCCTCTTCAGCTCGCTCCTCTTCAGCTCGCTCCTCTTCAGCTCGCTCCTCTTCAGCTCGCTCCTCTTCAGCTCGCTCCTCTTCAGCTCGCTCCTCTTCAGCTCGCTCCTCTGCGCTCCTACTTCTCCGCCTCTCTCCATCGTCGCCCCTATTGCCCAACCTCCCTTACCCCCCTGTCCCCCCTGTCTCCCCTGTCTCCCCTGCCACCCTGCCCCCCTGCACCCCCGTGGCATGGCAGATCTGAAGACGATGCAGAAGCGGCTGGAGGCGGAGAGCTTCTATGTGACGATCGACATGTTTGTGGCGGACATGCGCCGCATGACTGCCAATGCGCGCACCTACAACGCCCCCGACACCATCTACTTCAAATGCGCCAACCGGTGAGTTCTTTGCGTGGTGTGGAAAAGATGGGAGCTTCAGGTGACGTCTCAGGTGCTCCAACAGGTGATGCGGAACCATCTCAGTTTCACTTGCCCTCGTGCTCCCTTGCCTCCCTACGCGCATCACCACTTTCTCCTCCCATCGCCCTTTCCTCCCACTCCCCTCTCCCTCCTCATCCCGCCCTGCGCCCAGACTGGAGAACTTCTTTCTCAACAAGCTCAAGGCCTCCGTGCGCCTGCACCACGGCTGACCCTTCTTGTTTCGCTCCTCTCCACCCCACGGCACCACACCGCTATCAGCCAGAGCTTGTGGTGGAATAGATCTGCACCGAGGGGCTGCCAGATGGCAAGAGAGGTGGGAGAAGCGGGATGGTGCTGTGGCTGTGGCGATACCGGATCACCGCTGCTCCACTCCCTGCCTTGCCAAGACTGCCGTCGCTAGTGAAGGAGTGTTGCACCAAGACATTCCCACCGGGGCTTGCACTGTCACCCTCCCTGCTTTCCTCGGATGTACTGTATTTGTATAAAGAAGAAATTTCATATAAAGTAAAATATATATGTTACAGTGTATTTTTTTACTCAACCAGCATGCGCAGCCCATCACACAAGGTCGGGCCAGACGGCATAGTCAGAGCGAGGGTCCTTGGGGTCATGCAGGCCGTCTTGGCATGCCATAAGGTACGCGGAGCGAGACGTGTCGATGTTGACCACTGCATGGGCGCTCATGGCGGGACACGCCATCACTGCCACGTCATCCGCTGTCAGAATGACCTCAGCAAAGCCCTTTGCCACGTCACGGTTCTCGTTCTGCGAGTCCCGGGGGGCCAGTAGGGGAAGGGGATGGGAGGGGGAAAGACGGGGCTCGTGTAGAGAGGAGGATTGTCACAGGAAAATGGGAGATGAGATGGTGATGGGGCTACGGGCACTGCTGACTGACGCCTGTCACCCTTGCTGTTGGATATTCCACGTTTGCATGCTGTCACATGCCATGCCATCACAATGGCAGCTAAGTGCTGTCTCTGTCTTTCCTCGTCCCATTCCCCCACTCACCCGCACTTTCATTCCCCCACCCGCACTTTCATTCCCCCACCCGCACTTTCATTCCCCCACCCGCACTTTCATTCCCCCACCCGCACTCTCATCCCCCCTCTCCACTCACCCGCACTTTCATTCCCCCCACCGCACCCTCATTCCCCCTCTCCGTGCTCCACTCACCCGCACTCTCATTCTCGCCCCCCACAGCACCAACGTCTCGTTGAAGTCATGGTGGCGGTGGTTTCCACGAATCTTCTCAGGTAGCACCTCCCCCACATGCGTCATGAGGCATGACGTGGCACCCCCTGGGAGGAAAGGGGAGGGGCGGCACAGAGGGCACCCGTGGGCTCAAAGAGGCTTGAGATGATTGACTAGAGTTTAGTGAATTAGGTGCTGAGTGTGATTAAGAGAACGAGATGGGTCTCGCTCGCATGTAACAGCTCAGAAGCATGAGGAGGACAAAACGGCATGAGGAGGGCAGAACGTCACGAGGAGGACAAAACGGCATGAGGAGGGCAGAACGTCACGAGGAGGACAAAACGGCATGAGGAGGGCAGAACGTCACCTCCTCTCCCCTCTATCTATAGACTTCTCCTCCCACCCTCGTTTTCAACACCTTCCACCCGCCCTTCACCTTCCACCCGCCCTTCACCTTTCATTCCCGCCCTTCACCTTTCATTCCCGCCCATCACCTTTCATTCCCGCCCTTCACCTTTCATTCCCGCCCTTCACCTTTCATTCCCGCCCTTCACCTTTCACCCCGCTCATCACCTTTCATTCCCGCCCTTCACCTTTCACCCCGCCCATCACCTTTCATTCCCGCCCTTCACCTTTCACCCCGCTCATCACCTTTCATTCCCGCCCTTCACCTTTCACCCCGCTCATCACCTTTCATTCCCGCCCTTCACCTTTCACCCCGCTCATCACCTTTCAGCCCAGCGGCCACCGCTGCAGCAAGCGGGTCAATCATCCACCCGCGCGCGTCCTGCCTCGCATCCGCCCCCTTCCCCTCCCCCCCACCCGCATCTCCCCCCTCCCTCACACCCACGGCCAGCCGCACCACCCTCGCCGCCCCGTCGAACCGCATCGTGCCGCCCGCCTCCTCGTCCCGCCGCGACACGGCGGGCGGCGGCCGGCTGGTGGAGGCGAGGAGCAGCGCGGGCGGGGGGGCCTGCGCGTGGGAGAGGGCGAGGTAGGCGAGGAGGGCGGCGAGGAGGAGCAGCACGGCGAAGGGCGCGAGGAGGCGCGACACCACGTCGCAGCCGTGCGGCTGCTGCCCGCCCGGCAGCTGCTGCTGCGCGGTGAGCTGCCTGTGGTGGCCGGGCTTGTGCGCGCCGGGCGCCATCATGGCAGTCAAGTTGGGATCGACGCTCACACTGGCTTGCGTCAAGCGTCAAAGCGCTTCGACGCTGACGCTTGACTTACGCCTTGACGTTTGACGCTCCGTCGAATACAACCAGCCCGGAATCGGGACACTATTTAGAAATATGTGTAAGAATCTCGCATCACTATTTAGCGACTAAATCTCAACTTCAGTGAATCACTAAATCACTATTTAGCAACCTTTGACAGCCGCTATTAGAGTGCACTTTAGTGAGAACGAATATTGCACTATCTAAGCAAAACACTACATCTAGCTAAGGAACAAGGAAATGTTATATAGCGAACTGGCGTGGTAACGGTAACGTGCGAAATGGCGGGAACAGTGGTCGAGGCGAGTGTCACGAGCAGGGCTAATTTTATCAGTGTAAATCACCCTGATACCCTGATAATCAGGGTGGTTTTTTGTTAGCCACACTTTTGCCTTAGGGTAATTTTTTCATGGGCTTAGATTTTACTGATATGCGAGGGTTTACGTGTTAGGCACACATTGGCCTCAGTGAAGCGAGTACCACCCATCCCCCCCCCTCACCTCCCCCTTCCCCTCCCCTCCCCTCCCCCCCTGTCCCGTAACCCGGGATTCCCGTTGGCTAACTGCCTGTTACAATCCCAAGTGGGACTTAGCGAAGGATTGCTCAGGGTTGATCGCAGAGTAGTGTTGCAGCGGAAGTTTGAATCTCAGGTCAGAGTGAATGTAAATGACTGAGTTGATAAAAGCATGCATTGGGTTTATATAAGAACACAGGGGAATACGAAAAGACCTAGACTAGCCATGTACTCTAAGGGGTACATTCCCTTATTGCAACCAAATTCAAACCGTGCGGCGCAGGAACCCGTTTCAAACCTGTTCTCGCTCTTTTCACTTCAAATGTTTCTGCCTGCATCGGTCTTGGTCAGACGGTTGCTGCGTCGCTTTGACTCTTCTGACTCCTCGACTTCGTACTCGGTAGAGTCGGCTCCTGCAGCATACAGGAATGCCTTCTCATAAATCTTCATATCGTAACACTCCCCTTCATTCCTGGGCGCAGGAAGAGCTGACTCGCTTGACTACTCCGGTGAGGTCAGAGCAGTGCTTGTACTGCTGACGTGGCAGGCGCTTGGTGAGGAAGTCTGCTGCCATCTCAATAGTCGGGCAGTAGGCGAGGTCAACTTTTCCTTGGTCAATTTCGTCCTTGACGAAAAAGTACCGCAGTGCGATGTGCTTCGTGCGATTCACAAAACCTGGCTTGTTCGCGATCCTGATGGCACTCTGGTTGTCGCAGTGGAGGCGAAAGGTAGGCGAGGTTGGGATTTTCGCCTCTTGTAGCAGCTCCTGCAGGTACAGGCCTTCGCGAACTGCTGCTGTCGCGGCGATGTATTCTGCTTCAGCAGATGACAGGGCAACCAGCTCCTGCTTCTGCGAGTTCCAGGAGATTGGCCCAGTTGGTTCCAAGCGAAAAACGAAGCCGGTTCGGGACCATCGATTTGCAGGATCAGCTGCATGATCTGCGTCCACGTAGCCGTTGAGGTTGAAGGAGGTCGTCGTCAGCGTGGAGTAGGAGAGCCCAATGTCAGGTGTGGAGAAGAAGTACTGCAAGGCGCGCTCCAGGTCCAGCTGGTTCTCAGCTACTGGCTTGCGGGAATACTGCGCCAGTTGGCTAGCGATGTACGAGAGGTCGGGTCGGCAGGTGACAGAGGCGAATAGCAGGCACCCCAACTTCTGCTGGTACATTTGGAGCCGTGCGGGTGACAGAGGTTTGTTGTCCGGTTTGTAGTTGGCGCTGGGGTTGCGGTAAGGAGTTGAGAGTGGTGCGGGTGAGATGTTGAAGCGTTCCCCCAGCTGCTCTGCGTACTTCGAAGCTGACAGGTGAATTGCTTCTGGTGCGTAGGAGATGTTCAGCCCCAAAAACTGCTCCACGTTGTGGTTGATGGTGATGTCAACGCGCTGCGCCAGGTTCTCCTCGAACTGGTTAAGGAGTTTGTTGCAGGTGCCCGTGTACAGCAGGTCGTCGACGTAGACTGTCAGGAGGATGTAATCGCCGCTAAAGTGAAGGCGATACATTCCCGGGTCGTGCGGCAGTTGCTTGAAACCGATCTCCAGGAGGATTTTGTGCAGATGCTGCTGCCAGAGACGAGGCGCCTGCTTGATCCCGTAGAGGGACTTGTTCAGCTCACAGGCCCTAGAATCCCCTTCTCCGTAGGTGTGAGGCTGCTCCACAAAGATGGTAGCGTCCACCAGCGTGTATAGGAACGCGTTCTTCACGTCGATCTGTCGCAGTGGTAGGTGCTTAGCGGCGGCAATGGCGAGTAGAATCCGGACGGAGGTGTGACGACTGACGGGAGCGAAGGTTTGGTCGAAGTCGATGCCGTGGCGCTGATCGTACCCACGTACGACCCAGCGTGCCTTGAATCGCTCGATGGTGCCGTCAGCATTAGTCTTCAGGCGAAAAACCCATTTTCCGCTGAGTACCCTCCTCCCCTTCACTGCTGCACGATCGACTAGGACCCATGTGTCTCAAGACTCCAGCGCCTTTAGTTCCGCATCCATCGCTGCACGCCACTCCTTGGCTTGAGGGCCGGTCAGGGCCTGGCGAGGATTCTTTGGTTCCACGGCCCGAGCGAGGGTAGTGACGGACGTGTGTAGGCCGAGAAGTTGAAGGCCTTACACATTGGTGGTGTCTGTGTTGGTGGGGACTTCCACCACGTCGTCGTCTCCGCTTTCGTAGCCGGTCGTTGTGGTGCTTGGCTCTGCATGGCACCGTGACGGCCCTGGCGCGGGATCATCGTCACTGTTATCGTCGTCATCGTCGCGCGGGCGAGGCGGGATGCTGGGATGTTCGTCGGTGTCGTCGCGGTCTAGTGCTGCTGCTGCTGCTGCTTCGTCTTCTGGGGTCGCAAAGCTGCGACCGCTGTTGACGTAGCCGCGTGCCTCGTTCCGCCGTTCGCCCTCGATCCACTGCTTCAAGGTGAGCCGCTCGTAGAAGAGAATGTCACGCGCGGGAACAACCTCCTTGCTATCCATGTCGAGGATGAGCCAACCCTTGTGCTCATTACTAAGGCCCAAATGAACTCCCCAGCGCGCGCGGTGAGCGAACTTGCCGATAGTGGCCGATATAGGCCGGTACTGCACCATGCACCCCCAGACCCTTAGCATGGAGGGGTCTTCCCTTGAGCCGGTCCACTTCATGTGAAGGGACAGGTTGTCCTTGTTGGCGGTGGTGGAGAGGAGGTTGTGCAGGCGCACCGCGTGGTTCATGGCGTAAGGCCAGAACTTCTTCGGTAGGCCGGACTGGTTCATGAGGGCGCGCACTTTTGTCATGAGAGTGCGGTTAACCCTCTCTGCGATGCCTTGCTGCTGGTGAGCGTAGGGGAGTGAGATCTCATGCTTGATCCCCTTCTCGGTGAGGACACTCTCCAGTTCGTTGCTGCGAAATTCCTTGGCCCCATCACTCTACCAGATCTTCAGCTTCCTTCCTGACTGTCGCTGCGCGTGCGCGAGGAAGATGCGGAATACTTCCGGAGCCTTGGAGCGAGCGTCCACGTTGGCGACCCACACATGGCGCGAGTAGGCGTCGATGAAGGTGAGGGTATATTTCTCGCCGTTGATGCCGTCGAAGGTGAGCACGATGAAGTCGCTGTATACTTTCTCCAGCTTCTTGTAACGGTTGGTGCTCGGCTCCAGGGAGGGGTAGGCGCTGTGGGAGAGCGCAGATGTGGGGCAAACAGTGCAAGTGACCGGGTGTGGGGTGTTGTGCGGTTCTGTGCCGTCGGGGCGCAGCAATGCTCTTGGCGGAAAAACCTTAGCGCGGAGGCAGTTGGCGATGGTCTGGCGTGAGGGGTGGCCCAGCTGCTGGTGCCAGAGGTCATCTTCGGCGCGGATGCCGGAGGTGCGCTTGTAGCACGCGTAGTGTTCCGTTACTTCTGCTTCCGTGAGTTGCGGGATCTGGAGTGGGGGTTCTTCATCTTCTCCTGGTTCCGCTTCGTTGTCCGACTCTGCTGCTTCTGCTTCTGCCGTTGTCTCCCCTTCTGCAGGTGCCGTTGTGAGATAGAGGGCGAGAAATTCGCGGTCGGGGATGACGGTGAGCGGGGTCGTAGTGCCTTCAATGAAACGAGCGAACGGATATGGGCGGGAGATTGGACCAAGTGAGTCCCGCGGAGGAGTTGGTGGTATATTCCCCTCCTCAATCTCCGACCAGGGATCGCTCCAGCGGTGAGGTGAGCGAGGGGTTTCTCGAGTGCGTGGGGGTCGTCCGAGGGGAATGGCTACGTGGGGTGATTTTTCTCCGGCTCAGATTTCATCTCTCGTTTAGCTTCCTCCAATTCTTCTTGCGTGAGTTCTCCTTCGTCGGGTTCGGCTGATCCCCATCCTCCCGTCGTGATCGTACCGCTGGCGCTGGCTCCCCATGCTCCAGTGACGGAAGCCCAGGTTGTGCCTTCTTCTGGTTCGTAATCTTCGTCTCCCCATGCGCCTCGTCGTGCTAACCCCTCGTCCCATCCTGCCGCGACATGCTCCTCATCCGGGCCTTGTCTTGTTCTTCCTTGACGCTCAGCTCCCCTGTTGCGTCAGGATCTTTCCAAGCCGGGTCAATTTCGCGGCGGGAAACTTCGCGGGTGTAAGGGCGCAGTCGTCCATCTTTGTCGAAGGTAGTGGTGTTAGCTTCCAGGACGAACCGGAGGTTTTCCGAGGATGGCGCTGTCCGCTCCTCTCGCTGAAGTCCGAGATCGTCGTTTGCTTCGCCGAAGATGCGGTAAGACGACACGGCTAGTTCTTCTGTAGTCATGCCTGTTAGTTTTGCCTCGGCACTCTCTGCTCCCTGAATTGCCGCGTACTCCTTTTCGACTTGTTCTGTGCGGCTCGCCGTGGGTGTGTGGCAGGTGGTGCAGAGACCATTGATGTCCGGCTCGTGCAGATTGATTTCGCGAGGATGAGGGCTGCGGCGAACCCATGGTCGTCCGTCTGGGTGCTCCCTTGATTCCTTGCCCATGTATGCGAACTCGAGAGGGACGAGGTCCACAAGCTCGTCGGATGATGCTTGGCTGGAAGGTACGTCGAAGTCTAGGACGTAGATTCCGTTGATTGAGCGGGCCCGTCCGAGGTATTTGAACGATTCGGGAGGGGTGTCCGGGGGAGCGTAGGTGAGGATGAGATCGCGTGTGGCTAGGTCCGTGGTGAGTATGACGCCGCAGTCGCGAAGTTGTCATGCCGAGAGGAGATTGAAACGAAGAAGTACGTCGTTGAACGAGATGTGTGTGTTGCTGTCTCGTGCTTGCAGGACCACGATGCCTTGCGCGTTGGCACGCAGCTGCTCGTTGTTGGCGACGGTGACGTAAGTTGCAGGAGCGCGGCTCAGGTTCGAGACGTATCACGTGGATCCCACCATGTGCTGTCCGCAGCAGCTGTCCAGGTACCAGGTGTTGTGGTTGTCGGTGTTGGTTCTGCGCAGAAGTAGCGCCAATCGCGGAGTCACCAGGGTTGCTTTGTAACGCCTGTGGAAGAAGGGGTCTTCGTCTTCCTTCCACTCCACAGGTACGTATTGTTGGTTGTCATGGGGCGGGCTTTCCCGCAGTGTGATTGGCTGATTCCAATCCTGCTCGTCTTCGTCATACAGGTAATAGTGATCTTCAGTGAGGGGATTATTCCAACCCTCTTCTGGTTCAAGGAGTCTTCCTTGGATCTCATTCTCTTCGTCAGGCTCAGCAGTGCGACGTCGACGCGTCACCATATTTGCGATGACTTTTCTAGGAGCTCCTGATTGAGGTCCTTGAGTTTGCTGATGTTGATGTTGTGCAGGAGGACGAGGTGTCTGATGCTGAGACTGAGAGTGACGAGCATCTTGTCGGCCGACCCAGTTGTTGTGGTGAGTGGAATTTGGGTGGCGATAGTTGGATCGGGACTTGCATCGATCCGTTGAATGTCCGAAGACTTTGCATATTTTGCAATAGTGGCGCCTTGGTTGTCGTCGCTCTTCACGGTTGTCAGCGTAGAAGACGAGGCGCTCTCGGCGCGGCGCTGAGCTTGTTCTGCTCGAGTCCATGTCCTGCTGTTCAGTCAGGAGTGCGGCGCATAGCGCGGCTTTAGAGATGATTCCTCGCTGTTGGAGTAGCGCTTTGCAGGGCTTCCACTCTGGCCCGAGTCCTTGAAGGACCATGTTGACGAAGATCTCTTCCGAGATTGCGCTCCTATGCTTCGTGATCTGGTCACGGATGTTGCGACAGCGGTTAATATAAGAATTCGCTTTCGCCCCGTGCCCCATCTTTGTCTCCATGAGTTGCTGCAGGAGCCTGCTGGCTGTAACCGGCGCTCTCTTTGTAGGAGCGGATGCTTAGTTGCTCTGCAGGCGTCATGTTGCGTAGCAGCACGCTATACGCCATGAGGGACTCGCTGTAGTACTGAGCCCTGGCGTCGTCGGTGTCGTCCACCGGTTTAGAGTAGGAGCCGTCGAAGTAATGGTAGATCTGCGCTGTCTGTAGGAGGAGCTCAAGCTCGAAACTCCATGTGTAGAAATCCTTGCCGTCAAATGCGGCAGCAGTCTTGATTTTTGAGACGCTGAGAAGACGTGCTTGCGCAGAGTTAATGACTTCATCACTTGGACGGGGGGCAGTTGTTGTTGATTTGCCTGTGTCGAGGGAGAAGGTGTGCGCGGCGGTATCACGGCTTTTCGCAGCCGGTTGACCAGGTTGAGCTGGTTGGGAAGAGGTTCCCGCATCGCCTTTGCGCAAATCTTGGAGTTCTTTCTCCATAGTTGAAAGTCGAGCGAATAACTGCTCGAGTGCGGCAGTGCCGATCGTGGTTGTCGCCGCATTTGTCGCAGCCGGGTTGGTTCGTCCTTCAGCCGTCAGATTTGCTTGGCCTCCGGATCCTTCGGCCATCTTGGTCTTGGAGCGTGTGCCGCTCGCCAGATCTTGGTTCGGCAAATTTCAAGGAAGTGATGATGCGAAGAATCCCTGAGTAGCTCTCATACCATGTTAAAATCCCAAGTGGGACTTAGCGAAGGATCGCTCAGGGTTGATCGCAGAGTAGTGTTGCAGCGGAAGTTTGAATCTCAGGTCAGAGTGAATGTAAATGACTGAGTTGATAAAAGCATGCATACATTGGGTTTATATAAGAATACAAGGGAATACGAAAAGACCTAGACTAGCCATGTACTCTAAGGGGTACATTCCCTTATTGCAACCAAATTCAAACCGTGCGGCGCGGGAACCCGTTTCAAACCTGTTCCCGCTCTTTTCTCTTCAAATGTTTCTGCCTGCATCGGTCTTGGTCAGACGGTTGCTGCGTCGCTTCGACTCTTCTGACTCCTTGACTTCGTACTCGGTAGAGTCGGCTCCTGCAGCATACATGAATGCCTTCTCATAAATCTTCATATCGTAACACTGCCAAATCCGAAAATTTCGCCAAGACAGTACATGTATTGGCCTGAACTTGGCCACCATGTCGGAATTACAGTTTTCTTTCGTGCACCGCCAAGGACTCAACTCGGTCTTGTTGCCTGACATGCCAACAAGGCCGCTTTTGTTGGAAATTTAGCTAAGTGTAGTAGAACGTCGGCGCCCACGCACTGGGCACCGCGTTCCTAGCAAGGATGTGGGTGGCTCAGTACTTCGTTTGCTTGCACGACAGGAAACAACTGCGGTGCGGAATGGGGCCACCAGCAAGGTTGTGGTTGTGGGTTGGAAACGGGGGACCTCTTTCTAATATACGATTTCCTACTGAGCTAGACGGTTTTCTCCTTACGCACCAGCAGCCATGGCACCTCCACAGGACGTTGAGGGAGGTGATGCTGAGGACGAGCCACCGAATGTAGCTCCCCCGCGGTCAGGCCTAGATTCCTGCGAGGCCTGCATCAGAACCCTCCGCCTGTCTGCACTGCAGGCCCGTCAGCGTGCAGCGGCGAATGACTGCGTCCGGCACGTCAAACTGCTTCCGCTGCCGTCGCTCCTGACAGTGATCCCGCCACTATCATCGTAACAGAGGTCGGCGAGTCTTCATCTGCTGCCTCGGCGAAGAAGCGTCGCTTCACGCAATGCATTCTCCCTTTCGGCACGCCGCCTGAGAAGCTGACTCCGCCTCCGCCCCCGGTCGAAGCTCCCGCGCGCCAGTGTCCTGTGAAATGACCTAAGCCGAAAAGGCAGAGTCGAAATTCCTGAAGGCGCAGCAGCTATACATCACGAAATGTTGCGATGCACCGTCTGTGTGGAGCACGGCAAGAACGACGCCAAGTTCGGTCGCAACGGAACCAGGGGACGCGATCTGCAGCTCGGCTCCATGAGATGTCACGAGCTGAGCGTACGCCATGACGAAGCGATGAAGAGGCAGCGGACTCTCATGGCGAACATCGAGAAGCAGAAACGCATCGACGATTTCGCCAACGCCGACAAGGAGGGCGCGCGGCTCACTCGTCTCATGCAGTGCATAGAGTTTATCTGCGACCGCGACGCCCCGATCACCATGTTCCCGAAGCTCGTCGGATGTTTTGCGGAGGAGGGAGTCGCCGACACCCCCCTGCAGTCTTACGGGGTTTACATTACACAGTAAGTCTACCGTTGGATATGCCCTTGTGCGGCGAATGTCAGTTTCTGTTTTGTTTCCCGATAAATGTTTGACACCAGCCCGTTGCTTGTGGCAGGTACGGCTTCAACGAGATGGCCGTGGCGATGTCGAAGTACCAGAAAAGTCAACAGTAGCAGCATCTTCTCGCTTCACCCTTCATCGGCCTGACATGCAATGAGAGCACCGACCGTGCGCGTGGCAAACACTTGATAGTGTTTGCCACGTTCCTCAAGAATCGTGTCGCCGTCAAAGAGTTCCTGGCGCTGCATACGGTGCAAAAGTGCGACGCGTCTTCGCGTTTTACCGTGCTCATGAGCCACTTGGACTCGATCGGTGTCGACATCAATCGGGTGGCCGGTGTCGGCACCGACGTGGCTTCCATGATGACGGGCGATAAGGGCGGCCTTGTGTTTCGCTTGCGGGAGCGCATTCCGCATGTCGTCGGGTGTCACTGCGTTGCACATCGGTAGGGTTATTGTTGCTGTCAACTAGTATCAGACGTGTGTAGTTTCTCGTGGTGTTGTTGTACTAATGGTTTTTTGTTTGTTTTTAAATACCAATGCATGGCAGAGAGGCGCTCGTGGTGAAGGATGCAGCGAGGGCATTCCCCGACCTTGACATGATCGATGCTGGTGTGCGTGAAGTAGGGGAACTCATCTGTCGCTCGAGCATCTGGTACGAGAGGTTTAAAGAACTGCAACAGGAGATACACTATACCAACATGGAGCATCAAGGCTTATTCAACATCAGGTTGCTGTCGCGGGGAGAACAGACAGACTCGTCGAACGTGACGTCCTGAGAAGCGAAGAACTGGTAGGTGACCAGGTCGTACGACACCCAGCCGGAGGCGTCGAAAGGGAAGCCAAGAAAGACGCAGGCACGAGTGCGCGGAGACAGCTTGTTCGTGCCAGGGGCGTGAACGTGAGCCGGAGAACCCCAGACACGGAAGTCAGCTGCTACTCCCGGAGAACCTGTCCAAAGGGAGACCGGCGTCAACCGTGGTCGTGCGTCACTAGGCCACAGGTCCAGCTGGTGTGCGGCGTAGCGGACTGCCTGAGGCCATAGGAACTGGGGGGCACCGGCATGACACACGGAGGTCCGGGCAACCTCCATGACCAGGCCGATGCGTCGCTCGGCTACCCAGTTCTCCTGCGGCGAGTCTGGTAGCGTGTAAGACTGGATGATCCCCCGACCCTGACAAAACGTCTCTAGGCGAGTGGAAGAAAACTCACCACCACGGTCCGAGTGTAGGCGGAGCCCACACAGGATTTGGGCGCCACCCCACGCTAGTAGCCACGGCTCGAGGACGGTAGGCACATCGGCAATCCGACGCAAGGAGAAAACCGTGGTGTAGCGGGAGTAGTCGTCCACCACAATCAGGAAGTAGGGCTCCTAACGTGGGCCAAGGACCGAGGAGGGGCCCAAGACGTTCAAGTGCAGGGTCTATAAGGGAGTCGTGGTGGGGGGGAACGAGGAAGGGTGAGGGGCAGCGCGCTGCCGACCCTCGACGCAAGGAGTGCACGGCGGAGCAGGCGAGCGAGGAAGCGGGGCAAGCGACTCTGGAAGACCTGAGACTAGACGGTGACATACCATCCTACTGAGACGCGGGAACGATGGGTGACATTGACGGTGGTGCTAGAGGACCGACGGGTGGGTGAGTGACCGACAGTCGCACGACACAGTAGCTACCTGACCTGACCTGACCTGACCTGACCTGAACTGACCCGACCCAGTGTGGTGGGACCCAGTGTGTACTGGGTATAGACCAGAGCCTGACTCCCTGTGAAAAGTGGCAAGAGGCGCTCCAGTGGCACCGCCTGTGCAGGAGGCAACAACCTCGTCCAGTGGGCAAGTAGTGACTACACCTAGGTCGAGGAGGTGACTGACACCCAACAGGTTCCTGCAGAACGTGTGGGTGTAGTAACCTGTGAGAAACCCAGAGGGAGTTGCCAGAGACGGGAGAGTGGTGGTGGTGTGGGCAACTACAGGTCCCACTTAGGGGTCAGCCAAGGCGACAATGACTGGAGTGTGCAGTGGCGTGAGGTCGGTGCAGTCGCGAAAGAAACAACTGGACGCTCCAGAGTCTAGGGTGAAAGAAAGCTGTGCAGTCGGTGAAGTCGCACCCGAGCTAGCGACCAAGGCTGGTACTAGACTAGTGGTAGCTGCAGCTCCCACACAAAGACCCTCAGAGGCGCCTGAACTCGAAACTACACACGCACCAAGACGGGAAGCTCATGTCTCTACTCGTGCAGCCGGGAAAGGTCCTAGACCAGGTAGGTGAGACTCAACTGGTGCAACAGTGCCCTGGCGAAGACGCGAAGGCCAGTGCGGTGTAACAGCGTCAGGACCAAAACGATCACGGTGGAGGTCGTCGAGGCGACGATAGCAGTGGGACGCAGAGTGTACAGGACTCCAGCCGGTAGTGCCAGCACCGAGGACAGTCAGAATCTGGTACCTGCAGGGACCAACGTCGTGCCTACTCCTGGCTGAGCCGCTGTTGAGGCCGGTACTCCTAGGACCCTAAGGTCCCCACTGCCAGGGGTACTGAAGCTGTAGTCGTAGCGGCTGACACTGCTGCAGCAGAACTTTAGTAGACGTCATGGTAGGTGCTAGAGACACAAGCGATCTCCATGACACAAGCGATCTCCATGACACATAGCTTGACACAAGCGATCTCCATGACTAAGCATATGCGGCGCTCAGCAATCCCATGTTGCTGTCGCGAGTCCAAAAGCTTTAGAGACTATGCGATGCCCTGCTTGCAACAGAACCCGACGAGTATGGAGGACCGAAACTCACCCCCACTGTCGGAGCGCAGATACAAAATAGGTAGAGAACGCCAGGCACTGGTAGTCAGCAACCACGTGATCGAGACATCAGGCATATGTGCATTCAGCCGCAAAGGGAACATGGTGGTGTAGCAGGAAAAGTCGTCCACAACAACGAGAAAGAAGCTCTCCCCACTAGGCCCGACCGAGGCAGGACCCCAGACGTTTAAGTGCAAGGTCTGAAGCAGCGCAGTGGCATGCCGAAGGGAGGAGGAGTAAGGGGTGGCGCACAGCTGACCCTCGACACAGGGAGTGCACGGAGGGGCAGGCAATGGAGGAAGCGGAGGAAGAAAGAGCGGAGGCCGAACACTAGACCTGACCTAGACATCTGGCGGAGACGCGGGAGTGAAGGGTGACCAAGACGGTGGTGCCATAGGAGGGATGGGTGGGTGAGCGACCGACACGAACATGACGCAGCAACCTGACCAGATGCCGCTACCTGTGGGGACACGCTCTGCAGTATGTAGAGATTTGACAAAGGCTCCTTGCAGAACTTCGCAAGATGTGCCCCAGTGGAAACGTCCATACAGGTCGCAAACCTTTCATGCAGGAAAGGTGACTATGAGTTCGCGGTGGTGAAGGTGTCCATCACCCACCAAGGTCCTAGAGAGCGAGGGGATGTGGAGACCTGTGAGAGAACAAGAAGGGACAGCCGGACACAGGAGCATGATAGAACAGCGAGCGACGGCTTCTCCAGAAGTGGGATCAGCCAAAGCAACTGGAATTGGTGCAGGAAGTGGTGTGGCAGTGGTTTGGTCGCGGAAGAAGCACTGGGACGCGCCGGAGTCAAGCGTGTAGGAGAGAGTCGCGTAAGCAGTAGTCACACCTGGGCTAGCAACTACACAAGCACCTACACTAGAAACACAAGCATCTACAAATATCCATCTAGTCAACACAAGCATACATGGTAGAAGAAGCAGGGTAGCGACCACTAATCAGTACAGGGGAACCGCCTCACGGGCGTGGCGGTGACGGTAAAGGTCATTGAGGCGACTGAAGCAGCGCATAGTGGAGTGGTTAGGGCGCCCTCAGGTAGTGCCAGCACTAGGGCCAGTCTGGATCTGGTACTGGCAGGGCCCAACGTCGCGGCCTCCGCGACGAGGCCTCCAACTAGCAGGGCTTCTGCTTCGACCGACGCTCCCCCGGCCACCTCGTCCCCACTGCTGTGGAGGTCCCCACTGCTGGAGCTGTTGCTGCTGCCGTCCCTGCTGCTGCACCTGCTGCTGTGGCTACTGCTGCTGTGTCCCCGCCACACCCCCCCCCCCGTAAGGACCCTTAGGCGTTGTACTAGCGTCGCCGGTCCCACCTCCAGAGCCACCTCCTCCAGAGATGCACTAATACCCCCACCACCTCCACTACCACCACCTTTGCCCCCTTTCTTACCTCCCTTGCCCCGTTTCTACCAACTAGCGGCAGAAATAGCTGCAGTCTCCTCAGAAGCGGACCACGCAGCAGTAGCAAGAGAAAGGTGAAGGTGGGAAGCTGGGGCATACCACACCCCTTATAGAGTCATGGAACTATTGCAGCAGTAGCGGAGGCAGCGGAGTAGAGGCTACTTTCGATCTGTGCGAAAATGGTCTCAAGGAGTTCGATAATAAGCTCACAAGGGGCCTTCCAAAGCATCACGACGCGTGCAAACGAGCATTTGTCGGGGAGATGGGTAACAATGAGATAGAGGGTGGCCAAGGGGGGGGGGGGGGGGGGGGGGGAGGGATACGAGCAAGTTGGGAGTCAGGGCAGGCAGCACGGAAGCTAGCGTCAAGAAAGCGCAGGTGCGTGACCAGGTCAGCAGTGGCCTTAAACTAACCAAGGACGGGGAACAAGAACGGCATGATGAGGCGACTGAGGGAGGCCGGTGAAGGAGTGGAATAACGGGAAACAATAGCGTCATAATATTCCTTCGCAGACTCGACCTGGGTCAAGTGGGTGGCCTCAGTCGGTAGGAGAAGGTAGACAGTTGACTAGGACGTGAAGGGACATGCAGAGCATGTATGTTATAGTCACAATAGGCTTGAATGTGCCTAAAACGAAAGATAGAGAGCACAGACGGAATTCTGCACAGCGGCTTCAAACGTTGATAGCGTTCTGCTCACAGCTGCAAATGACTTGATTCAAATTGGATCTGGAGCGTCTTTACGTCGTCTACATTTAGCAATTTAGATTGCACGATTTGATAAAGAATTGACGACACAGCGTCGGTTTGAACGAACGGTACTATGGCAGCCACTATAGTCTTAGAACACAAGATAGGAAGAGTTACGAGTTGGGAATGACTCCCAGCTCCTACAAACCCCAAGAGCCGAGGTACAGTGATGTGGAACAGTGCCACACTGTCCCCAACCACGAAGGATCTCGAAACTACCCTTCACTAGGGCCTACACCAAGTGAAATGTTACACTACACAAAGTAATGTAACTATCTTCAATATCTTGAGGTGTACCCTTTTGGCAAGCTTCGAAATCACTTGAGGCTTGTCACCAAGGCTCGGGCTCTTCATCACAAACTCATCCTTGAGTTCTTGATGGGTCTGCTGCACACACCTGCGACACGCCGAACGTTCGACACAGGACAAAATAGAAACCGCGCACGACAAAATAGAAACCGCGCGCGAGACACAAACGACCGCGTAACACGCGTCTAGCGATAACTCGCTATTGACTCGACACACACACTCGACATCATGACTCAACATTCACACACAATTATAAGCATGAAATATATATTATCCCATGCCCTCATACCATTCCATACACACACACATTCACGCACACGGACAACAAGCCGAGTGCAAACCGTAGGGTTGCACCAACAAACTCCCCCTCGGATTGTTGGCCTTAGGATATGTTGCTCTCTCAGTTCAGAGCCATCCCAGCCAGCTTGCAACACTTCCAATGCTGCTGCTCCACCAGCCTCTTGGTCATCATGTCAGCCGGCTGCCCCGTGGTCTTCACGTAGCGCAACTCAACTTCACCCGCGGTTACCATGCTCCTCGTCCAATGCCACTTCACCCTCATGTGCTTCGTGAGTCCATGCAACACAGGGTTCTTAGCAAGAGCAATGGCACCCTGGCTGTCACAGTACAGTGGGGTAGGTCCTTGCTGCTCCTCCCCCAATTCAGCCAACAAACGCCGCTGCCACACAATCTCCCGTACGGCACGGAAGAGTGCCATGTACTCGGACTCCACCGAGCTCAAAGCTTGGTCAACCTGCTTCTTGCTCTCCCAAGCAGTTGGGCCTCCACCAACACAGCATATGAAGCCTCCCACACTTGTCATGTCCTCTGGTTCTGATGCATATGAAGCATCCGAGTAGGCGGTGAGGAACAAACGCCCGGGTTCAACACCATCCGCGCCCTTTTGGCGCCTTTGTGCCGCCGCCGAGTATTGCAGCCCAACGGTCGGTGTTTGGCCAAGATACTTGGCCACCCTCATTCCAGCTGCTACCTGCTCCTCATTAGGGCATTGCACAACCCTAGCCAGCTGCCCGGTAGCAAACGCGACGTCCGGTCGGGTGTTTACCGCCGCATACATGAGGCTGCCCACCAACGAGTGAAATCGGCGCCTCTCCTCTTCACCAACGCTCTCCTCCTCTGGTCCCTTCACACACTTGAACCCAGAGGGAAAGGGTGTAGCCACATGGCCTTCACTCTGCCCAAAGTTGGCAGCCAATGCCTCCAGGTACTTTCGTTGATGCACCCGCATGCACCGCTTCTCCACATCTCGTTCGATGTGGAGCCCAAGGTAGAAGCTCACGTCACCAAGGGCCTTGCACTTGAACTTGTCTTGAAGCTTCAGCATCACCTCCTTCACAAGGTCAGAAGAGGGTGAGAAAATGAGGATGTCATCCACATAAACCACCATGAAACTCCTCTGCTCCCCCTCGCCAAGCATGAACAAGGAGTGATCGGCCGTTGAGGGAGTGAAGCCGATCCCCTCCAACACTTCGCGCAGCTTCATGTACCATTGCCTAGGGGCCTGCTTCAGCCCATAGAGGGCCTTCTTCAGCTTCCACACTCTGCCACTACCATCATCAAACCCCTCTGGCTGCGCCATAAAAATCTCCTCCTCAAGGATGCCGTTAAGGAATGCCGTTACGATGTCCATTTGCTTTACTACCCATCCTTTGATGGCGGCTCCCGCGAATAGGGTTCGCAGCGTCGTCGGCTTCACCACAGGGGCAAACAGCTCCTTGAAGTCCACCTTCTCCTTCTGCTGGTACCCCTTGGCTACAAGCCTAGACTTGTAGCGCTCGATCTTGCCGTCGGCATCCGACTTGATTTTGAAGAGCCACTTGGACGTTATCGCCGTACGCCCCTCCGGTAGCTCCACCAATTCAAACGTGTCATTCTCCTCGATGCTCTTCAGCTCACTCTCCATGGCCTTCTTCCACTCCTCAGCATCACTACTCTCCAAAGCCTCCTTGAGAGTTGCTGGTTCTCCCGGCATCTCCACCGGAGAGAAGAACGCGAAGGCACACTCCTCGTAGTCACTCTCCTCGTCGTCTCCGACCATCATTGCCGCTCCGGCCAGGGCTGTCTTGCCCTGCTTTCCCGGCGCATCATAGGTCAGCCTATTAGGGGGTTGAACTCTCCTCCTCCCCCTTCCTTCCTCCTCAGCTGCAGGGACTTGAAGGCCTTGGCGTTGCTGCGGTGTGGCTCGAATCCGTGGAGCACTCGTAGTACGGGAAGGGAGTGACGGTGCACGCTCGCTCACTTGCTGCACCTCCTCCTCTTCTTCCTCTGCATCATTGGCCTCCTCTCCCCCATTCACAAGGGAGGATTGCCTTGTGGTTGTGCTGCCGCTGCTCAGCTCCAAAGGCAGCTCCACATGCTCCAAACCGGAACTCTTCACCTCCCCAAACCGCACGCCTATCTTCGCCTCATTCTCCGCCTTCCAATCCTTGTACATGAAGTTCTCCATGAACTTGCAGTCCCTGCTCACCAAGAACTTCTTGGTGAATGGGTCCCAAAGAAGCCATCCCTTGCTGTTTTGAGCCATGCCCAAGTGCACGGCCCACACCGCCTTGGCACCAAGCTTGTTGTGCCGAAGATGCTTAGGCACGAGCGCCATGCACATGCACCCGAACACCCGAAGTATATCCACCTTTGGCTTCCTTCCTAGCCACTCCACATAGGGCACCCATTTGTCTGCTCCCACATGAGTCAAGGCTCTGTTCTTGGCCACACACGCGCTCCGCACCGCATCAGGCCAGAAATAGTCGGGTAGCCCGGCTTCAATGAGCAACCCGCGTGCCGCCTCCGTGATTGTGCGGTTCGCTCGCTCGGCGATGCCGTTCATTGCAGGGGAGTATGGCATGGTGAGGGAGTGCCGAATACCATTCTTCTTCAGCCACAACCCAAACTCCTTGCTCAGGAACTCTCCCCCTCGATCGGTGCGGATTGACTTGACTAGACGGTCTTGTTGCCGCTCCACCATCGGGAACCAATCCGTCTTCAACGTTTCAGCCACGTCGCTCTTCTTGGCCAGCACGTACACCCAAGTCATGCGGGTGTAGACGTCGACAATGGTGAGAAAATACTCAGCTCCAGCAGCTCCAAGCTTCAGGGGGCCCACCACGTCCATCACCACCTCATCAAGCGGTGCCTTTGCCGTTGCCTCCGAACTAGGGAACGGAAACCGGGTGAACTTGGCTTGAATGCACGTCGGGCAGCCAAGCACCTCATCGGGCTCCCCCTTCATACGTATACCAGCAACCATCTCATTCTTCACTAGCTGCTGCAAGATGGGCAGGGCCACATGCCCCATGCGCCGATGCAAGGTGAGCCAATCACACTCCCCCGTAGCCGAAGTTGGATTGGAGAATGCCGCGCTCGCAATAGCGCCCCACATACTCTCTCCGTAGTCCTCCTCCGCTGCTGCCTCTGGGTTCTCCTCACCCTTTTGCTGCTCCTTGGTTGCCTCAGGATTGGTAGCGCCTCTGTCCAAAGCAATAAAGGGGAAGGGGAAGGGGAAGGAGAAGGAGAAGGAGAAGGAGAAGGAGCTGAGTGAGAAGCAGAGGGAGATACTGGCGAGTGAGCTGATGTGGCTGGACTCGCAGATGGTTCAGATGGAACAGCAACTCAACAGCCTCATCCTGCCCACCCATGGGCAGCTGTTGCCGCCGCATGAGCAAGCGCCAGGGCATGGTCTGCTGGTGGAAGGTGGGGAGACAGCGCATGGGGATGGTGGGGAGACAGCGCATGGGGATGGTGGGGAGAACCACTCTCCTTAGGTTCACTGAACTTGCTGGTCCCTCCAGGTTTGCTCTTCTTGAGCTCATTCTCCTTAGCGCGACCGTTCGCGCCATCGTCGCTACCGACCGCTCCATCCTTGGTGCTGATGCTTGCTGCCACTTGCCTCTCCTTAGGCATAGGGACCACTGGGATCTGCCACATCTCGTTGTAGACATCCCTGTCCTCATGAAGGTCCCAAAGAATTCGATCGCCAAGCCTTGCGGTGTAGGTCTTGGCTCCCTTCGAGTTCGTGTCCATGCCGGCCTTTGCCAACCGCCGTGTTGGTGCAACCCTACGGTTTGCACTCGGCTTGTTGTCCGTGTGCGTGAATGTGTGTGTGTATGGAATGGTATGAGGGCATGGGATAATATATATTTCATGCTTATAATTGTGTGTGAATGTTGAGTCATGATGTCGAGTGTGTGTGTCGAGTCAATAGCGAGTTATCGCTAGACGCGTGTTACGCGGTCGTTTGTGTCTCGCGCGCGGTTTCTATTTTGTCGTGCGCGGTTTCTATTTTGTCCTGTGTCGAACGTTCGGCGTGTCGCAGGTGTGTGCAGCAGACCCATCAAGAACTCAAGGATGAGTTTGTGATGAAGAGCCCGAGCCTTGGTATCAAGCCTCAAGTGATTTCGAAGCTTGCCAAAAGGGTACACCTCAAGATATTGAAGATAGTTACATTACTTTGTGTAGTGTAACATTTCACTTGGTGTAGGCCCTAGTGAAGGGTAGTTTCGAGACCCTTCGTGGTTGGGGACAGTGTGGCACTGTTCCACATCACTGTACCTCGGCTCTTGGGGTTTGTAGGAGCTGGGAGTCATTCCCAACTCGTAACTCTTCCTATCTTGTGTTCTAAGACTATAGTGGCTGCCATAGTACCGTTCGTTCAAACCGACGCTGTGTCGTCAATTCTTTATCAAATCGTGCAATCTAAATTGCTAATTGTAGACGACGTGAAGACGCTCCAGATCCAATTTGAATCAAGTCATTTGCAGCTCTGAGCAGAACGCTATCAACGTTTGAAGCCGCTGTGCAGAAATCCGTCTGTGCTCTCTATCTTTCGTTTTAGGCACATTCAAGCCTATTGTGACTATAACAAGTGGTATCAGAGCCCCTTGGAGCAGTTTCGACAATGTCTGGACCTGAGGAAAGGGGTGGCAGAGGTGCTGGTGGCAGTGGAGAAGCTCAAGCTCAAGGCCAACCCCGTGATTCAGCCATGGCGCCCATGCAACCAAGTCTTGGCCCACCTAGGGATGAGCCTAGGGTGTTTGGGCTTGACAAGTTCAACGGTGACAACTTTGCTGAATGGTCCTTCAAGATGGAGAACATATTTGACCACTATGACCTGCTGGAGGTGATGGAAGGAACGGAGAAGCGCCCCGAGAACGACCCGGAGAAGAGCCCGTGGGTGCGGAAGAGCGCACAAGGCTATCTCTTACTTGGGCAAGCGTTGGGGAGCAGTCAGATCCGTCACATCAAGCCATTCCAGCGTGAACCAGAGAAAGGACCAAAGGCATGGGCTGCTCTCAAGGGTGTACATGCTCCTGCAACAGCGGCGGTAGCGGTGGTGTTGGAACGGCAAATGGCGGCACTACGAATTGAAGAAGACGAAGCGGTTGAAGAAGGGGTGCAGAAATTCTTCGACTTGTTGACGCGGCTTGAGGGAGCTGATTTGAACTACAGTGAGCTCCAAAAGAAGACCAAGTTGCTGGCCTTACTCCCAGAGTCATGGTCCTCGCTCATCATCAACCTTAATCGCGACTTGCCCCGCCTCTCGCTTGAAGACGTGAAGCGAGCTATCCTTCAAGAGGATTTCCGCCGCCGTGAGTTGGCGAGTGCGGATGGCGCTGGGGCAGCGAGCATCGGCCGTGGATATGGTCGAGGAAGAGGCAGAGGACGAGGGGGAGGAAGGTTTGGTGGCAGCAACTTCGGCGGAGGCCGCAGGAGTGGCGGTTACGGCAGCGACGACAAGAGCTACGGACGCGGTCGCGGCCGATTCGACGGCGAGTGTCACTATTGCCACAAGAGCGGACACATGTGGCACGACTGCTACAAACTCCCTGATGGTTGGACCCCTGCTCAAGGCCAAGAGGGTAGAGGAGCAGGAGGAGGGAGAGGACGAGGCCGTGGAGGCCGTGGCGGTCGCGGTGGCGGAGCTGCAAACATGAAGAGCGGAGACAACGACAAGGACCCGAGCGACGATCGATACCCGGGTCTATTCTACTTCGTGTCGACGCAAGTACCGGCTGGTCCAGAGAAGGATGAAGGCTTTGAGGAGCCAGCAGCTGTGGGGAAGGTGACCCTACACCCCCTGGACTATTGGGTGATTGATAGTGGCGCTACCTATAGCATGACACCTCGCCCGGACTTGCTCACCGAACTCGAGCCGTCACCGGTGAAGCATGTCACATCGGCTTTGGGGCAGCGAGCAGAGGTGAAAGGCATGGGCAAGGCTATGTTCAAGGGTGCTGATGGGAAGATGGTGGGCCTCAAGAACTTGCTTTGGGTGCCCAGCCTTGCTGCAAACCTGATTTCCGTGCGGCGTGTTATAGTCACAATAGGCTTGAATGTGCCTAAAACGAAAGATAGAGAGCACAGACGGATTTCTGCAGAGCGGCTTCAAACGTTGATAGCGTTCTGCTCACAGCTGCAAATGACTTGATTCAAATTGGATCTGGAGCGTCTTCACGTCGTCTACAATTATCAATTTAGATTGCACGATTTGATAAAGAATTGACGACACAGCGTCGGTTTGAACGAACGGTACTATGGCAGCCACTATAGTCTTAGAACACAAGATAGGAAGAGTTACGAGTTGGGAATGACTCCCAGCTCCTACAAACCCCAAGAGCCGAGGTACAGTGATGTGGAACAGTGCCACACTGTCCCCAACCACGAAGGGTCTCGAAACTACCCTTCACTAGGGCCTACACCAAGTGAAATGTTACACTACACAAAGTAATGTAACTATCTTCAATATCTTGAGGTGTACCCTTTTGGCGAGCTTCGAAATCACTTGAGGCTTGACACCAAGGCTCGGGCTCTTCATCACAAACTCATCCTTGAGTTCTTGATGGGTTTGCTGCACACACCTGCGACACGCCGAACGTTCGACACAGGACAAAATAGAAACCGCGCACGACAAAATAGAAACCGCGCGCGAGACACAAACGACCGCGTAACACGCGTCTAGCGATAACTCGCTATTGACTCGACACACACACTCGACATCATGACTCAACATTCACACACAATTATAAGCATGAAATATATATGATCCCATGCCCTCATACCATTCCATACACACACACATTCACGCACACGGACAACAAGCCGAGTGCAAACCGTAGGGTTGCACCAACAATGTATAGGCGAATAGTTAAAGTCTATCACATCCTGGTGGAGCGACATGCTAAAGTCTATCACACGGCCCTCTACATCAAAGCGCAAGAGTCTGGCAAACGCCATGCTAAAGCTAGCTGGCCATAAAAACGGCTTGAGCTATGAATGGCTGGAGCTAGGAACCGCTTGAAACTGCTAGAGCTAGGGACGCCATACTAGGAGGCTAAAAGCTGGTCGCCAGGAGCAGTAGTCTAGGAATAGCCGAGCTAGAACACAAACACCAGATTAAGCCAGTAAGAAGAAATATCGGCCTCCTGCCGCTGCGGGGAGTGTTACCAGCGAAAAGAATGGTATGTGGTGGCAGGAAGGCGCTAGCGAGTAGGTAAGTAAGGCGCACTAGTACTGCTGATGTTACTGGTGGCAGTTGGTGCTGCTGGCGCCAATAGCAAAGAGCTACTTGCGGCTGGTTGCTGGCGATTGGCGGCTGCTGATGCTACTAGCACTGCTGGCAGCTGGCGCTGCTAGAAGGAATGACTCAGGAGGCAAGGCATAGGTGGACTGGTTGGTAGGCCAGTTGCTAGCACTGCCCAACTGGTGGCTAGTTGCTGCTGGTGGTTAGCTCCTGTTGGCGGCTCGCTGCTGCTGGTAGTTGCCGGGCTTTCACGCTTTTTAAGCACTAAATGTTTCTTAGCATAAAAAGAATAAGTGCTTCTCACTAATATTTCAATGTCAGAAGCAGATAATTCGGTGGGGAGACTCTTAGTACGTAATTGCCATCTCATTTAGTCATTTCTGTCTGATGATTTTTTACCATATATGGATTTCAGAATAATTTGTAACCTAAAATTATATATAACGGGATGGTAGAAGCCTCACACTCCAACCTTCCTTATCTTATCTAGTAGTAACAATATTATCATTATGTAGTAATAAGTTAAAATTATGTAAAGAATGACTACTATCAATTCCATTTGCATGAAGTGCAAATTCCCATCGCATTAGCTCATTTAGCCAAGGACTAAAAAATGGCTCTGACGACCAATTTCCTTCGCTGAAATGAGCTAAGATTACCGAATTAAAATCTAGCAATGTGGCATTTCATAAAATACTCGAGCGCCCACCATCAACGACCTTGTTGTTTTAAGAAAAGTTGTTGGCTTAGTTGCTGTTGGCGGCTAGCTCTGCTGGCCATTAGTTGTCTAGGAGCTGGTCCTGGCAGTCTGACAGGGGCGGCTGCAAGCACGGGAGCAAGCGCAGTAGCTGGCGCAGCAGCAGCCGCGCACAAAGCAGCAGGCGCGGGTGCACCAGTGAGGGCAGCACCTCGAGCGCGGCAGCATGCGCGCCACAGTAAGGAGCAGCACATGTGCGAGCATCTTTGCGAGCGCACGTGCAAGAGCGACCGCAGCAGCAGCAGCGAGCTTGAGCACAAGCGTAGGTGCAAGCAGCTGCGCGAGCATGACTGGCGGCAAGGTTGGGTGAGGCGGGAGTGAGAGGAAGGGCCCGTGGGGGCGATTCTAATTGCGACGAAAGAAAAGCCCGTGGAGACTGTCCTAATCGCGACGCAGTGAGCCCGTGAGGGCCTACTGTAAGGCGATAGATTTGAGCCTAAGGGACGTGCGCCTCTGCTTAAAATGACAAGGGCTAAGGGAGGGAGCGGAAGCGTGGGAGGGAAGAAGCTCTCGATACCATGTCGAGAGGTTGTGTTATATTCAATGAAAGGGTAGGTTCAATGAAAATATGGGGACCAAGAGGGAGAGGAGAACGACGCGCCACTCCCACCTGGCATGCAGCAGAAATGGACGGGGATCACTGTAGTGGGTGTCCCCATTGGGGCATTAGTTGTCTAGGAGCTGGTGGTGGCAGTCTGGCAGGGGCGGCTGCAAGCACGAGAGCAAGCGCAGTAGCTGGCGCAGTAGCGGCCGCGCACAAAGCAGCAGGCGCGGGTGCACCAGTGAAGGCAGCACCTCGAGCGCGGCAGCATGCGCGCCACAGTAAGGAGCAGCACGTGTGCGAGCACCTTTGCGAGCGCGCGTGCGAGAGCGACCGCAGCAGCAGCAGCGAGCTTAAGCACAAGCGTAGACGCAAGCAGCTGCGCGAGCATGACTGGCGGCAAGGTTGGGTGAGGCGGGAGTGAGAGGAAGGGCCCGTGGGGGCGATTCTAATTGCGACGAAAGAACGGCCCGTGGAGACTGTCCTAATCACGACGCAGTGAGCCCGTGAGGGCCCACTGTAAGGCGATAGATTTGAGCCTAGGGGACATGTGCCTCTGCTTAAAATGACAAGGGCTAAGGGAGGGAGCGGAAGCGTGGGAGGGCGATACCATGTCGAGCGGTTGTGTTATATTCAATGAAAGGGTAGGTTCAATGAAAATGTGGGGACCAAGAGGGAGAGGAGAACGACGCGCCACTCCCACCTGGCATGCAGCTGAAATGGACGGGGCTCACTGTAGTGGGTGTCCCCATAGGGGAGCAGGACTGGAAGGTGGCCGACTTGCGAGACCGCCTGGCGCAGCTGCAGACACCCATCCCGTGGCTTCCCTTGCTTGACCATTTGCAGATTGCGTCTCACCTACTTGCGATCGCGGTGTCCGCGCACCCGATTTACCTGACGCGATACCCCCTCGACCAGAGGTGGTATTAAGGAGTAGGACATCTGTCTTGAGGAGTGTTTTTGAGGAGTTCTTCCCTACTGGTACCGAGGATCTGTTATAGTCACAGTAGGCTCAAATGTGCGAGAAAACGAAAGATAGAGTGCACAGTCGGATTTCTTCACAGCGTCTTTAAACGTTCATAGCGTTCTGGTCACAGCTTCAAATGAACTGATTCAACTTGGATCTGGAGCGTCTTAACATCGCCTACAATAGGCAATTTAGATCGCACAATTTCATTACGAATTGACGACACAACGTCGGTTTGAACGAACGGCACTATGGCAGCCACTATAGTCTTAGAACACAAATTAAGAAGAGTTACGAGTTCGGAATGACTCCCAGCTCCTACAAACCCCAAGAGCCGAGGTACAGTGATGTGGAACAGTGCCACACTGTCCCCAACCAAGAAGGGTCTCGAAACTACCCTCCACAAAGGCCTACACCAAGAGAAATGTTACACTACACAAAGTAATGTAACTACTCTCAATATCTTGAAGTGTACCCTTTTCGCAGGCTTCGCAATCACTTGAATCTTGAAACCAAGACTCTAGTTCTTCACCATAAACTCATCCTTGAGTTCTTGATGGGTCTGCTGCATACACCTGCGACACGCTGAACGTTCCACACACGACAAAAATAGAAACTGCGCACGAGGCACACGACAAAATAGAAACCGCGCACGGGACACAAACGACCGCGTCACACACGACTAGCAATAATTCGCTATTGACTCGACACACACATTCGATATCATGACTCAACATTCACACGCTATTATAAGCATGAACTATAAATTATCCCATGCCCTCATACCATTCCATGCACACACACATGCACGCACACGGACAACAAGCCGAGTGCAAACCGTAGGTTGCACCAACAGGATCATGAGCCGGGAAAGTCGCGGATGGCTCGATTGCAGCTGCACCTTGCGGCCAGACTAGGAGGCATTGGCATTTGTTCAGCAGCTCTCGTACGCTTGCGGTTGGTGTCAGGCAGTGAGTGATGTCGCTCAGATAGGGGTGGCAGGAGAGGAGCGGATGTTCGAGGAGTTTCTCCGCACGCCTGAGGCTACGACACTGCTAGACCTTTGGGTTGCGAGAGCAATGGAGCTACTCCCAGGGCCAGTTTGGCAGGAGGTAGCGCCGCTTGCGTTGTGCACCGCTGACCCCCCGCTGATGCTTTTCTCTATGCTAGCGGTTGAGAATCAGGAACGGCAGCGGATTACAAACCTCTGTTGCAGCATAGGGGAGTGCAGTTCATCCCCCTCAGTGAAGAGACATGGGGTTGCCTAGGAGGGAGCTTTTGGCAGTGGCTTAAGCATCAAGGTGACGCACAGCTGCAGGTAGCAGAGACTAGAGGGGCGGGGAGGGGTTATGGAAAGGGATTGTCGGCGTACTTGCTTGGTTCACTTAGGGCTGCCATTGGAGTAGCTTTGTAGAGGGCTCAGGCGCGCGTTACTGCGTGCGGCTTTCATGGTGAGGGGTCGGAGGTTGTTTGGGCGGATGGGAAGGATATGGAGTAGGGCATCGGGTGGGATGCTCCATGGGCGGATGCGCCCTGCTTGCCGTAGTAGTCCTCCCACAGTTGGGGCTTAGTCATTTTTTGTGGTCACCATCTTGCCATGATCTTACCCTCCTCTCACCATCCCCACTTTCTCAAACTATCTCGTTCTGCTTTGTGTACCGGTGTATACTTAATTGATTTAATATGAACTCTCACAAGTTGTATCTCGGTCTAGCCTAAAAGTGACACACATGTTTATAATTTGACAATAAGGGCATCTTTCAGGTTCGGGTCATTAGGCACTGTTTGGGTCATCAGTACACTGTGGGTCATGGGAGGACCATTGGTATTTGAGTAGTGTAACTAAAATGCGCCTGATTGGTCTTCCAAGAATCTCGGATGACCCAAACAGTGCATGACCCGAACCTGAAAGACGCCCTAATTATTTGTTTTGGTAAAATGAGAGAAAGAATGGACAAGGGCATACAATGGGGTTACCTACCAAACATGTACCTTCTATAGTCCAACATGATGTAGCGTATAATATACACATGCAAACTCATATGTGTATGTAGTGGAGCCTGAGATGACCAATCTACGGTCTCCACCAGTCGCTCCGTGAGTGGCACGACACACTTAGCTCCACGCTTCGTGACCTTGGGTTTTGTCCTTCGTCTGCCGACCCGTCGCTGTTTGTTCGCGCTGGCTCCACTCCTTTCTTTATACTGGTCTACGTCGACGACCTGGTGTTTGCTATAGCAGACAGGGAAGCTCTGGTTGAGGTGGAATACGAACTGCAGAAGAGACACACGTGCACTGACATCGGTGAACCGTAGCGCTACCTTGGCCTGCAGATCACCAGGGACAGAGCCGCTCGCACCATCATACTGACTCAGTCACACATGGTGCAGCAGGGCCTTCGGCAGCTCGGGTTTCAGTTTTCCACCACACAGCCCACTCCTCTTGCCGTTGACCACAGACTCACTGGCCCTTTTCCCGACGAGCCCTTTGAGTCCAGTGGTCCCTACGCAGAGCTTGTGGGCTGCCTCATGTACCTGATGACTTGTACTCGACCGGACCTCGGCTTTCCCTCAGCGTCCTCTCTCGCTTTGTTGCGACTGGTAGACACTGTCCTGTACACTGGACAGCTGCTGTGAGGGTGGCGAAGTACCTGGCAACTACATCAGGCATGGGACTTGTGCTTGGAGGGACAAAGCCAGTTGTGTTGACCGGTCATTTTGACTCTTCCTATGCCAACGTCAGGGTTACTGCTTTAGCTTGGGTAATGGCGCTGTGTCGTGGAGGTCTACACGGTCGTCGTCTGTGGCTTCGTCCAGTGCAGAGGCCGAGATCTACGCTGGTGCCATGGCTGCACGGGAGCTTCGTCGGTGCCTCGCTCTGCACCGACCTTGTTCGTTGACAACAAGGCCATGATCCTCCTGTTTCGAGAGCCCCGACTAGAGAGCATAGTGAAGCACATTGACATGAGGTACTTTCTCCTGCGAGATTTGCAGCGACGCGGCCAGGCACGCTTGGACTTTGTGGCCTCACAGGCCAACAAAGCCGACGTCTTCACCAAGGCCTTGGCACTTGGTGACCACCACAGGTTCTGTGTGCAGCTAGGGCTTATAGAGGTAGGCCCTCGGTTGCTGTAGCCCTATCGTTTGCTCTGCTTGTTTTGCTTTTATATATCGTAGTGAACTCTTGAACTAGCCTTGTGGCCTCTTGTTTGTGCTGAGAGTGTGTGGTGACTATGAGCGCCACCCTGAGCCTTGTTTTGTTGCTTGCTCTTGACTGGTCTTGTGACCGTTGTTTACCTTGCTAATTCTTGAATGCACCTCACTTAGCCTATGTGGGTCAAATAATGTTTATATGCATTGTTAGGCTTCTAGGCTACAGCAAGTTGCCCGTAGAGGGTACACCACTTTCTGGGTACTTTTTGTATCTCCCTCACTCCTGAACCATCACACAATTCTCTCGACATTGCTTCCTAGGCTATTTTAAGATTGTTAATAATAATTGAAACAAAACAATATAATTTTGAGGTAGGAGTACAAGGATATAAATAGCAATCTAGCTAGCGATGTACTTTGAGGGGTACATTGCCTTATTAATTGTATTGCATTGCTACAATAACCGTGACTATTGCTATACTCGACAGTTACCATGTTGCATCGTGTAACCTCCGAGTACGGTTACTGGGCGGTCAACAGCCGCGACCGTTGACTATTTCGAGTGTTGACCTTCAAGTGACTCTCGAGCTGCTGCGTGCTCTATACGAGCTTAACGCGATACTGGTACAGGTGCGCTGCATCGTTATGAAGCGATGCGCTAAGTGAAACCTTCGGGAATGTTATCATAACCATTGGTTATTCCAACACTCCCCTTCATTCCTGAAGGTGAGCCACGTGGGATTTCTTCGAGATCTGCAGAGGTCGGCGTAGTGCTGAAACTTCTGACGTGGCAGCTTATTTGTAAGAAAATCTGCTGCCATGTCACCAGTTGGGCAATATGTGAGTTAGACTTTCCCCTTTTCGATCTCATCTTTGACGAAAAAGTAACGGAGTGCGATATGTTTCGTGCGATTCACGAATTCGGGCTTGTCCGCGATCTTTATCGCGCTCAGATTATCGCAGATTAACGTGAAGTGCCCGTTCATCATCACTTTCGCTTCGTGCAAGAGCTCCATCAGGTACAACTCTTTGCGAACAGCTGCGCTGGCGGCGATCAACTCAGCTTCGGTTGACAAAAGAGCGATGATCTCCTGCTTCTGGGAGTTCCAAGAGATAAGTCCAGCAAGTTGAAGTTGAAAATTGAAGCTTGTGGGGGAGCGTCTCTTGTCAACATCTCCCGCATGGTCTGCGTCTACGTAGTCATGAAATTGTAAGGTAGCTGTTAAGTTAGCTGCATAGGTGAGCCTGACGTCAGGAGTAGAGATGAAAGATTGAATTGCTCGGCGTAGGTCTAGTAGATTCTCCCCTTCAGGTCTGCACAGGTACTGTGCGAGCTGGCTTGCGACGTAGGAGAAATCCGGCCGGCATGTGACGGCGGCGATCTGTAGGCACCCCAGCTGCTGTTGATAGAGGCGATGTTTCTCGATAGACAGCGGTGTGGTGTCGGGTTCATGGTCAGGAGGAGGAGTGCGGAAGGGCGTGGTGAGATTGATCGGGGCGATCGCGACTTTCTTTGCGAGTGTTTCCGCGTACTTGGCGGCAGAGAGATGGATGGAGGTGGCGGACTGGGTGATGTTGAGACATAGAAACTGTGTGACGTTGTGGTTGATCGTCACCTCCAGCTTCTCTTTGATTTCATTCTCAAACCAATCGAGTAGCTCAGTGTCATCACTGGTGCAGAGTAGATCGTCGACGTAGGCGACGAGAAGGATGAGCTTGTCGCGTGAATCCTTCCGGTACATGCTTTGGTCGTGCGGTAGCTAAACGAAACCGAGTTCCATGAGGACGTTGTGCAAGTACTGTTGCCACAGTCGTGGTCCTGCTTTATGCCGTAGAGAGATTTCTAGAGAAGGCAAATAGCATCGTCGCTTTCTTCGAATGCGTGCGGCTGCTCCACGAAAATGGTGGCATCGATGATGGCGTACGGGAACGCTTTGGAGACGCCGATCTGCCGGAGCGGTCTCTGTTTGACGGCTGCGATGCATATGAGGATACGCACTGAGGTGCGCCGTCCGACAGGTGCGAATGTCTGATCGTAGTCCACCAGGTGAGTTTGCTCGAAACCGCGCACTACCCATCTCACCTTGTATTTATCGATTGAGCCGCTAGCGAGTGCCTTGATTCTGAAGACCCACTTCCCGCTGAGTATCTTTCTCCCCTTTGTAGATGATCAGGGGACGCGCTTCCAAGTACCGCGACGTTTCAGTGCTGCTACTTTGGCTGCCATGGTTGCCTTCCATTTCTCGCGGTCGGGCTTGGACAGGGCCTGGCGCATGGTGGTATGTTACTTGGGTCTGCGAGCCCAAGGATGCGGAGGCCAGTTTCGTTGGTCTTTTTGTAAGCGAGGCAATCAAAGTCGTGGGCGCTGGTTAATTCGATGACGTCGTCGTCGCTGTCGTGGCCGTTGCGGATGGTGTCTTGCGAAGGATTTGCCGGTGGTAACTCGGCATCCGGTGATCAGCGCGCTGTGCTGTTGTAATTATAGGCGTCTCGAGTTGTATCGTCGAGATCAAATTGAGAAACAGGTATGAATGTTGGAGTCTGGAATGGGCTTGTAAGGGGGATGTTGGGGAAAGAATTGAATGGTGTGACGTCCGTTGCATTTGCATCCTCTGCCACGTCAGCCTCATCCTGTGATGTGGCAAAGCTGCAGTGCCCGTCGAAAATCCTTTTTGGTGCCTTTTCAGCTTCGCGGTGTTCCTTGAACAGTGGCAGCGTCAGCTTCTCGTAGAAGATGCAGTCACGGGATTTCGTCACTTCGTGTGTCGCGTAGTCTAGCACGATCCATGCCTTAAATTCCTTTTCACTCCCAAGGTGGATGCCCCAGGGTGCCCGTTCAGCGAAATTTCCTGTCCTTGCCGTATGAGGTCGGTGTGTATGCTTTTCTGCCAGAATGTGATGGCGGTGGTGGCGAGGGCGGTGGAGCATGTGCCGAAGAAATGGAAGAATGTGAGCTCATTGCATATACGAGCCACAAACTCGCTCGCTCTGCCGATCTACATGGCGGAGGTTAATTTGCTGACGAAAATGGCTGTGAAGGTGGTGGAGCGGCAAGGGGGGGAGGAGGGTGTGGAAAGGGAGGAGGGAGGAGGGGATAAGGAGGTGGGCAAGGGGAAGAGGAGAAGAGGGAGCACAGGGGGCAAAGTGGGAGGTGTGAAGGCCAAGAAGCCGAAAGTAATGAAGAGGAGGTTGTCGACTTGAAGGGCGCTCGTGGTAAATTTTCTTTGGGAACAGCAAACCGTGCAATATCCCATGTACCGTACATTCTGGTACATATAACCCTCTGTGACATCTACGCAGTCTGCTTATTTCCTTATGAGCTTAGATTGCTGATGTGTTGTGCTCCGCTCTATGTGCTTGCAGCTACCAAGTGCCATACTCTGCTGCCAAGTCAACACTGGTTTTTGCTGAAGATCAAGTGTGGTGTGGCATTGTTAAGTTTGCAATTGATGTAGGCGAGTACACTCCCGTGTCGTGGTGTAGCGTTGATAGGTTTGTGATTCACATCAATCGGTTCGGTTCGGACCTCCACTTCACATCAGTCGATAAGGTTCGGACCTCCACTTGGATTATTAGATGACTACACATCTGATTACGAGGTGACTTAGGAGTTTGCTTTGCAGACAATACAATGCATACACGTAGGGGCTGGAAGGTGTTATGAATCTACCGTCACCCATACGAGCTTGTCTAAAGTTTCTGATAGTGGTATATAAGCAAAGCAAGTTTGCTATTCCAATGGCAGCAGATGCATTAGTTTCTGGAACATACGGTACTGTAGTTGTTAGCATATCACAAGCATTGATAAATTACACAGCCAAGGTCATTGTTAAGGGGAAAAAAAGACGGTGGTACCAACCAGCAAGTGTATTGGGATAGATTACACACCCCAACAAGGGCAATCACCTAAGGCTCCATGAGATCTGAATGGACTTGAACCGATGGCAGAAACAAGGATTGCAGTGCAGCGATGACAGAAGCAAGAAGTGCTGTGCTGTGAGTAGGTCACATCAGGTGATGCACACGCACAGCACCATCTGTTCATCCTTTTCTGAAGATGTGCACCTGTCAATGCAGGGGATGGTGAGCATGGAAGAGACTTTGAGTCGACTCATAAGTCACCTGCCCGCAAGCTCCCTCTAACTCTCAAGTGTATCCCTATCAAGCTCTGCTGCTCTGAAGATGTGAACCTGCCATTTCAGGAGATGGTGAAAACATAAAAGAGACCTTGAGTCGACTCGAAAGTCACCTCGTTACAATTCCCAAAGGCAAACGACACAAAATCTGCTGCTCTGAAGATGTGAACCTGCCATTTCAGAAGATGGTGAACACATCAAAGAGGCTTTTGGGTCGAGCCAATGAGAACCTGCCATTCCCATCGTTACACTGACACACGAGGTGACTTTTGAGTCGACTCAAAAGTCACCTCGTTACACTAGCACACGCCACAAGTCTGCTGCTCTGAAGATGTGAACCTACCTTTTCAGAAGATGGCGAACATCATCAAAAGAACATCGTAGGGAGCCAAAACGAATCTGGCGTTCATGTCAATCCGGGTTGTTGCCAGTCTGCCCTCCGGCCCTCTCTCACCAAGTAGCGCACATCCAGTCCTCCCGTGCATCACATTGGGCCAAGTCCAAGCGAGCGTGAATCCAAGATGACTTTTGAGTCCACTCTCACCGAGTCATCTCTCACCGAGTAGTGCACTTCCATACCCCCCATGCATCGCTTGCGCCCAGCCCCAGCGAGCATGATTCCTGAACACACACTTCCAAGTAGCACCACAAAACATACCTAGCATGGTGACTTTTAAGTCAACTCAAAAGTCACCTCTCGTGCATCGCTTGGGCCCAGCCCAAGCGAGCGAGCATTCACACTTCCTCACAGCACCACCAAACATACGGTACCTAGCACAGTCCCCACACCACCGTACAAAACACCGCACTCACCACCAAAGGGGCAGAGATTCTGGCCATGTTTGAAGAAGAAACCAACCAGTCCTAATCCTCCCGTGTGATGAGGTGATACAGATTTTGAAGTCATCTCAGAATCTCTGTGCTGTATCTTAATGCAAGGACCAGCTACGTACTCACCCCCCCCCCCCCCCCCTCCCCCTCCCCCCCCCCCCCATCTCCCCCCCCTCCCCTCCCCCCCCTCCCCCCCTTTTCCTCTTCATAACCCAACCCAACTTCACCTTGAGTGTATCTCGGTCCATCTTCTCAAACACCACAGCATCACCCGTATCTAGCCCCTGATCCATAACAAACCTCCGCCACCCCCGCTTCAACCCATCATACTTGAGTGTGCGCTGTTTCACCCACATGCATACCTTGAGTGTGTGTGAGTCCATCTTCTCAAACACCACGGCATCGCCCGCATCAAATTCTTGGTCAATTACAAACCCCCTCCACCCGCCACTCAACCCTATCTTGTGCCGCAGGTAGTAGCCCACCACTCGCCCTTTTATACCCCAACCCTATGTGACTTAGAATGTGCCAAGCTGCCCACACACATGCATACCTTGAGAGTGTGACTTGGGAAATCTTCTCAAACACCACCGCATCGCCCGCATCCAGCTCCTGATCCAAAGCGAACCCCCTCCACCCCCATGATACCCCAACCCAACCCTGCATGACCTCGAACATATACACCTGCACCGCATTGCACTGCACTGCACTACACTGCATTTCATTGCACCGCACTGCACCCATATGCATACCTTGAGTGTATGTGAGTCCATCTTCCTATAATAACACATAGGAATGCACCTAACCTAGGAAATCAAGCATGTCTATGCATGATAAAATAAAACCCAAGCTAGTAATAGCATAAGAAAGTCTAGGCAAGCTAGCAAAGCCAGCATAAGCCGTCGTACTCTCACACGTCCCCCCCTCAAAGCTGGGTGGCGTGAGAAACACCATGCTTGACAAGATAGTCCTTGAGAGCACGGCGTGTGCTGCCCATATCAGCTTCTGCAACCCAACTGTCCTCAGTGGGGTCGTATCCCTTCCAGCAGATCAGGAACTCGAGGGTCTTGCCGCCGCGGCGCCGATGAGTGAGAATGCGCTCCACTTCATACTCTGGTTCATCCTGTACGAGAACAGGTGGTGTTGGCGGTAGCTGCCGTCCCTGGAACTGTTGGTTGGGGTCCTTGTAGGGCTTCAGTAGCTGAACATGGAAAGCGTTGTGAAGCTTCCAAGTAGTAGGTAAGCGCAAGCGGAATGTTACTGGTGTCACCTGTGCCTCAACGAGAAAAGGACCACAGAAGCAAGGCCGGAGCTTGGAGGGTAGGTGAGACAGGTTCAAGTTGCGCGTGTCAAGAAGCACCTGATCTCCGACTGCTACTGAGTGATCTCGTCGCTGACGATCGGCATACTGCTTCTGGGAGGTCTGCATCGTGGTGAGTCGTCGCTGAGTCTTCTCCCATAGCTGCTGCATGGTGGTGACGAAGTCAGTGCGGCTTGGACGTGTGCCGGTGTGGTTGGCTGCTGTGGTGTAAGTGGTTCCCGTCCGTAACACAGGAAGAAAGGAGATTTCCCTGTGGCCGCATGTGATGCGTTGTTGTAAGCGAACTCAAGTGTCGGTAACTGTGAATCCCAGTGGCTGACATCGTCTTTGCAAGCTGTGCGCAGTAACTGTTCAACCACTTGATTGAGTCGCTCTGTCTGTCCGTCAGTCTGGGGGTGGTATGCTGAAGACATTGCAAGCTTTGTCCCCAACAGTCCCATGAGCTCCTTCCAAAACGTACTCGTGCATTTGGGGTCTCTGTCTGAGATGAGTGTAGCAGGGATGCCGTGGATGGTGATGATGCGGTCGAAGAAGAGGCGAGCAGTAGCTTCAGCTGTAGCTGTGGCGTTGGTCGGGATGAAGTGACCCATTTTAGAGAACTTGTCGATCACCACGAGTATAGCATCATGCCCTCGTGAGGTCGAAGGAAGTCCCGTGATGAAGTCGAGGCTAACGACCTGCCATGGCTGCTCCGGTACGGGTAGAGGCTGAAGTAACCCTGTTTTTTTCTGCTTGCTACTCTTCATCCGCTGGCAAGTGTCGCATGAGGTGACGAACTGCTGCACGTCTGCTGCACGTCTGCTGCCATCCTGGGCTAGTAGTAATACTTCGCTATCCCCGCTAACGTCTTGTTGCTCCCGAAATGTCCCACGTATGGTACGTCGTGAAACTCCTCCAGTAGGATCTGTTGGAGCGGGGCATAGTTCGGTACCCAAATCTTTCATGTGCCCTTCCTTACAGCTAAAGTCTTTCTCCCACTGTAATAGCTTCTTAGTCTGTGCTGTAGCGATCTCTACGACCACGGAGTATCCATGTTGGAATAGACCCTTGAGCTGAGGGTTCAACCCGTCGAGCTGGATGCTTGCTACATGTCCGGGGCAGCTCAATGCGTCTGCCTTGTTGTGTAGCCCGGGCTTGTGGACGATGTCATAGTGGAAGTGAGTTTCCAGGAAGTCCACCCACCGCACCTGTCGTCGTGAGAGCGTCGGCTGCGACTTCAGGTATTTGAGGCTGCAGTGGTCAGTATAGACTGTAGTCTTGGCTCCCTCTAGGTAACACCTCCATGCCTTAAAGGCTATGACTATCGCTAAGGCTTCCTTGTCATTGATGGGGTAATTCAGTTCTGCTCCGTGTAGCTTCTTACTAAGGTAGGCGATGGGCTGCAAACCGCGTCCGTGATCCTGCATCAGTACTGCTCCGACTGCTTGGTCACTAGCGTCTGCTTCCACCACATAGTCCTTGTCTGGATCCAGTAAGATGAGTATTGGGGCTGTGGTCAGTGCTGTTTGTAGCTGCTCCATGGCTTGCTGATGAGGAGTATCCCATTTGTAGGGCGTATCCTTTTTTCAGTAGGTCGGTCAGTGGCGCTGCTATCTTAGCGTACTGTGGCACGAACCTGTTGTAGTAGTTGGCAAAGCCTAGGAACTGCTGCAACTCCTTCACGTTCTCCGATACTTTCCACTTCTTGACGGCTTTGATCTTTCGCGGGTCCACGTGTACGCCCTCGGCACTCACCATGTGCCCGAGAAATTGCACCTTCTTCAGGGCGAAGTCGCTCTTCAACAGCTTCACGTAGAATTTGTTCTTCCGCAGGATCTCGAACGCCTTCCGTAGATGCTCCACATGCTCCTTCATGTTCTTGGAGTAGATGAGAATGTCGTCTAGGTACACCACCACGCACTAGTCCAACAGGGGCCGTAAGATGTGATTCATCTCCGCCTGGAACATTGCTGGTGCGTTGCAGAGTCCGAACGGCATCACCAAGTATTCGTAGGAGCCGTATCTCGTGCAAAATGCCGTCTTGTGGATCGAGTTGTCAGCCATCTTGATCTGCCAGTAACCCGACCGTAGGTCCAGCTTTGTTTGTTCAGTGCGCGGTAGTCGATGCACATCCGTAAACCGCCGTCTGGTTTTGGAGTGAAGAGAACGGGTGCACCGTAGGGAGAGGTGGATGGGCGGATCAGTTGTTTGTCCAGTAGATACTTATCTTTTTTTTCGCATTGTGGTGGATGCCGGCATTGTTGGTGGCGTTGCCGCTGCCTTCATTGGTAGAAGGGAGAATGGGTCCGGTGAGGCAATAGTATACTTTGAAACGCCTTAGAGCCCGCTTATGAACGTGCGCATAACCGAAACTTTCATCAACATGACAGAAGCAAGAATTGGAGAGCTGAATTCGAAGCTGGATTTAGCAGAGGCGGCGGGTGCATCAATACGAAATTGCAATCATAGGCAAATCCCCACACGACGCTTTCTGGGGAATGCATGCGAGCGCCGAGAGTCAAGAGTGCAAGAGGGCGAGAGTGAAGCCAGGAGAGGGCGAGGAGAGCGGACTTACAGCACAGAAGTGCGAGAACCACGGAAGCCACCAAGCCGAGAGCGGGAAACCGCACCATTGTGCCGCAGGGAAGGACCCGTACGAACGGCAGCTGTAATGGCCTACAGAAGCTATTCAAATATGCCTGTTTCGGAGTGGAAGAGCTTCAATTGCGATGGAACAGGCCTGCTTCGGCGCCGCTATGATAGCAGTTTAGTATAGCGCCGCTCAGTACCAGCAGATTGCTCCTCACGGACAACAATACTACTACGGACGAATCACGTGCTGGTTTCCGCGACTCGTGATGCCTCAGTCCCTGCCAGCCGCCCGTTCCGAGGCTGGTCCGCGGTCATCCAAAAAATGTTCAGTTTCAACACCTGCGTTGAAGATGAGAAGAAACAAGGGATGAATGAACTATGAATGAATTGGGTACAAGTACTAACCCTAATTGGGTTGTACCCCTTATGGACTACCCCACTATAGCCTACACAATATGCATGAGCTATAATGTTCTGACACACCCCCATAGGCAAAGTGGGGGAGAACAAGGGGTCACAAGACCAGTCAAGCAAAGCAAAGCAAAGCAAGCTCAAGGTGGATCACAAAGTCACCACACATTCCGAGCACAAGTTCAAGGCCACAAGGCCAGTTCACATGCAGGAGTACATATATATAAAAAGGCTAGACAAGCAAGAGCAGGTATATATATATGTAACAGTACAAGCAAGGTCAAGAGGTGAGCAAGTGAGGCAAGGTAGGCACAAGGCCCAGCTGAGTACAGAAGCGCTGATGGTCACAAGGCGCAAGCGCCTTGGTGAAGATATCAGCAGTGTTGGCCACAGAGGCCACGTACGCAAGACGCAGCTGACCACGCTGCTGCAGCTCACGAGCAAGAAAGTAGCGGAGAGCAATGTGCTTCGTTCTGTGCTCCAGTCGCTGCTCCCGACACAAGGCCAGCATGGCCTTGTTGTCTACGTACAGCACTGGAGGAGAACGAGGCAACTCTCCGAGGTCAGTCAGCAGGTAGGTGAGCCAGCGAAGCTCCTGTGCAGCCATGGCTCCTGCGTAGATCTCAGCCTCACAACTGGAGCCGAGAACAGAAGACGAGCGAGTAGCCCGCCACGAAACAGAGCCGGAACCAAGGCTGAAGGTGTAACCCTGTGACGACCGCTGCGTAGCCTGGTCGTCAGCCCAAGAAGCGTCTGCGTGCCCAGTAAGGACCACTGGACTCTGCCCTCCAAGCACAAGCCCCATGCCCGACGTACTGCACAAGTAGCGCAACACCCTCTTCGCTGCAGCCATGTGCTCCGGTCTGTGTCTCCCAGGAGCAACATAGCGTGCAAGAATTCTAAGAGGGTATGCAAGGTCAGGTCGTGTGCAGGTCATCAGGTACATGAGGCAGCCAACAAGCTCTGGGTACGGGCCACTCGACTCTACGGACTCATCCGAAGGCAGAGCTGAGAGCGAGTGGCGAGTAGGCAGAGGAGTGGCCTGAGGCGAGGAGTACGTGAAGCCGAAGCGCTGAAGGACCTGCTGCACAATGTGTGACTGAGTCAGGGTAATGGTGCGGCGTGCTCTGTCCCGAGTGATCTGCAAGCCAAGGTAGCTGCGCAGTTCACCCAGGTCAGTGCACGTGTGTCTCTTCTGCAGTTCGGACTTCACGTGGGCTAGTCCTGCAGTGTCAGCTGTGGCAAAGACCAAGTCGTCGACGTACACGAGGATGTAGAACGGCGGCAAAGAAGTGTCGGTGCGCAGAAACAGCGACGGGTCGGCAGTAGAGGGAGCAAACCCAAGAGCCGCAAGTGTAGTCCTCAGTGTGTCGTGCCACTCACGCGGTGCCTGGCGGAGACCGTAGACTGGCCGCCGTAGGCTCCACTGGGTGCCAGGAGGAAAAGACCCAGTGAAGCCAGGTGGGCGACGCAGCCAGATCTCCTCGTGCAGGCTGCCCTGCAAGAAAGCAGTGCTGAAGTCAAGAGAGTGTAGCTCGTAGTCACGGTGAGCAGCTACGTGCAGCAGTACCCGAAGAGTGGTCATCTTCGGGGTGGGAGAGAAGGTCTGGAAGTAGTCAACTCCCTGCCGCTGACTGAAGCCACGAGCCACGTAACGCGCCTTGAAGACAGGCGGAGAACCCGGCGGTCGCTTCACCCTGAAAATCCACATGCCACTGACGATGTTCGCCCCAGGAGGGGGAACAGCGTCAACGTAGGTGCCTGTGGACTTCCAGGAAGCCATCTCTGCGTCCATAGCTGCCTGCCACTGAGAGGAGTAGGGACCCTCTATCGCCTCCGCGTAAGAGCGCGGAGTCGGGATGTCAAGTGCATCCGGGTCTCCCTCAGGGGTAAGCAGTACGGACACGAGATGAGGTGAAGCAGCGGCCAAGCACTGGAACTCCTCCTGCCTGTCCTCAAGGACGTCCGTGCCAAGGGCACACTCACCCCCGACGGACGGAGGACAGACAGACTCAGACTCAGCAACAAGACTGGCGACGTAGTCTAGGCGACAGCGAGCAGCAAAGTCAACGAGCTCAGCAACTAGGGCAGACGCAGCAGTGGACTCAAAGGAAGGGTCAGTGACAACAGTAGCAAGGAGACGCGTAACAGTAGGACTGGCAGCACGAAGAGAGTCCGACTCCGGGTCGGCAAGAGCAGGAAGAGAAGACTCAGGAGGAGAAGGCAAAGGGGCACGCAGAGGAGCAGTGGACGGACGCAGAGACATCCGGTGCGTGCCAGGGACAGGAGGAGGACGCTGACGCGAACCGCGACCACTAGTGCGAGCAGCACGGACAGGCGACGCAGGGCGAGACGCAGGCTCACAACGCTCAGCAAGACCTCCAGTAGGACCAGTGTAGGGAGAAGGAGCAGGCAGTGGGGAGGCCGGCTGTAACTGTAACTGTGACGGGACAGGCTGTGGACACTCTAAGGGAGGAGGAGGACCAGTGGAAGGCGGGAGACCAAGAACCTGCTGAAGGAGCGGAACGAAGTACGGCCGAGGCCGCGCGGCGACTCCAGACACAGGAGGGACAGCACCAGCACCCGTAGCAGCTCCAGCTCCAGAACCCCCAGCAGCACCAGTAGTACCCCCAGCAGGACCGCCTCCAGGACCGACAGCAGTAGCCTCCGCGCCAACACCCGCAGCAACTCCAGCTCCAGAAGTACCCGCAGGTCCAGCAGCTCCAGTACTCCCAGTACGAGCACCTCCGAGACCCGTGGCACCAGCTCCCTCAGCAGCAACAGAACCTCCAGTACCCGCAGCACCTCCAGCTCCAGCAGCTCGCCTCCAGCGCCGGGCAAACCACTCACGCAGCTCCTGGGGAGAGAGTGGCTCCCGGCGAGAAGGAGCACCCGGAGAACCGCCAGGCACAGCACCACCAGGCGTAGCACCCCCAGGCTCAGCACCTCCAGGCGTAGTACCCCCAGGCTCAGCACCCCCAGACGCAGCACCCCCAGGCTCAGCACCTCCAGGCGTAGTACCCCCAGGCTCAGCACCCCCAGTCGTAGTACCCCCAGACTCAGCACCCCCAGACTCAGCACCCCCAGGCGTAGCACCCACACGCTCAGCACCCCCAGAGTCAGCACCCCCAGGCTCAGCACCCTCAGCAGCACCAGAGTCACCAGCGACCTCGACAGGCTCAACAGCGTCTACCTGGGACACACCTGAAGGGGCAGGACCCTGAGGGGGGAGGGGGTCTACCGGGGGGGGACCTGGTACAAGGAAGAGCGGTGGCGGGGGGAGGGACGGAGTGCGGTAGGGGAAGAGGCGGTAGTAGGGGACCGACTCGTCGAACGTGACGTCCTGGGAGGACAGAACACGGCGAGAGGTGGGGTGGTAGAACTGCCACCCTGGGGCGTCAGGGGGGAAACCCAGGAAGACGCAAGGAGCAGCACGAGGGGACAGCTTGTCCGCAGACAAGTCGCGGACAAACGCCCGAGATCCCCAGACACGGAACGCAGACGCATCGCCAACCTTCCCCGTCCACAGCAAAGCTGGGGAGGTCTCCGGCATGGAGACCCTGGGCTGAAGGTTGATCTGATGCGCCGCGTACCGAACCGCAAACGGCCACAGAAAATGGGGGGCAGCCGCATGCATCATGGACGTACGGGCGACGTCCATGACCATGCCAATGCGGCGCTCAACAATCCCATTTTGCTGTGGAGAGTCCGGAAGCGTGAAGGTCTGGCGGATGCCTCGTGCACGACAGTAGGCTCGCAGAAGGCCAGAGGAGAACTCTCCGCCTCTGTCAGAGTGCAGACGCAGAACAGGAAAGTCCGAGCCGAAGCTCCGCCTGAGCTGGAGACGAGCTGCGCGGATCCAGTCGATCAACACCTCAGTGACATCACCCTTGCTGCGCAAGGGGAAGACTGTGGTGTAACGCGAGTAGTCGTCAACCACCAGCAGGAAGTAGCGCTCGTGACCCTGTCCACGGACGCGGGCCGGGCCCCACACGTCCATGTGAAGCGTCTGCAGCGGGGCCTCTGTCGGAGGAAACTGGGAGGAGTGAGGGGTAGCCCGCTGCCGTCCCTCGACACAGGGGACGCAGGTAGGGCCAGGCCCCGGAGGAAGGGGAGGGAGGGACCGGGGAAGACCAGAGACAAGGACACGGGAGGCCATGCTCCGGAGACGAAGCAGGGAGGGGTGACCAAGGCGGTGGTGCCAGAGGAGAGTCTCGTGAGACAGGAGGCGACACGAGCAGGGGGCAGACTCAGGACCAGACCTGGACGCTGCAGCAAACACCTGACCCGACGCAGCTACCTGACCAGACGCAGGGACTGGAGGAGACGCAGTGGTCAGTGTGTACAGGCTCGACCCTGGCCGACGTGTAAACGTGGCCAGGTGTCGGCCTGTCCGAGCGTCCGTGCAATGGGTCACCCGCTGACTCGCAGGAGTGAACTGGTGAACCCCCGCATCCTGTAGGTCAGCACCACTCACCAAGTTCATAGAGAACGAGGGGAGGTAAAGACCAGACAGGGTGCCAGAGGGGGCCGCCGGACACGGGAGGACAGTGGAGAAGTGAGCAAGGACAGGACCCCCAGAGGGGTCTGCCAGAGAGACCGCAACTGGCCGGCCAAGCGGCGTGAGTGTGGTGCGGTCTCGAAAGAAGGAGCGAGAAGCCCCCGAGTCAAGGGTGAAGGTGTGGGAGGCCGAAGCCGACGCAGAACCTGAGAGAGCAGACTCACCAGCACCTGAGGGAGCAGACGCACCTAGAGCAGCAGTCTCAATGCCCGGGTCGGGCGGAAAACACCGGTAACAGTCACCCTCATCACTAATAGTCACAGTATACATGGCAGCAAGAATAGCATCAAAGTCAAGGTCAAAGACAGCTACACCCGCCCTAGACAGCTCACCCCAGCGGGGGATCTCAGTGGCCTCAGGGAACTGGTGACGCCAAGCGTCCGTCAGGCGGCCAAAGCAGCGCTGGGTGGAGTGCGCACCCCCGCACTGCTCACCCGCGCGGTCGCCGGTGCGTAGGACGTAGGTGCACGGACCAGTACCCCCACCCCTCTGGCGTGCAGTGTACCACTCACGGAGCTGCTGAGGGGAGGGGATGTCACGAGTGCGCTGCTGCTGCTGCTGCTGCTGCTGCTGCTGCTGGCGCTGACCACCACCGGAGCCGACCCTCTGCGCAGCGCCACCCCGACCAGCTCCACCTCCTCCGCCGCCTCCTCCTCCACCGCCGCCACCTCCGCTCCCTCCGCCACCGCCGCTGCCGCCTCCGCCTCCACTGCCGCCACCGACACCTCCACCCCCGCCACCACCCCCACCGCCACCCCCACCCCCTCCACCGCCCCCACCACCGCCTCCACCGCCCCCGCTAGCTCCTCCAACGCCCCTGCCCCCCTTGCCCTTGCCAGGGCGGCGTCTCCCGCTAGGGGTAGACGCTGCCCCAACCGACTCCAAACCAGCGAGGTCGGCCGCAGCAGCAGAGGCAACAGAGGGCAAAAGAGGGGAGGGGGAACACCCCTCAAAGATGGGGGTGCGAGGGTCACCACGAGAGGCTCCTACAGCGACTATGCTCTTTTCTGCTGCTAGGAGGGCCTTCTCGAGGAGGTCAACAGTGAGAGTGGTGGGGCAAACCGAGAGGAAGTGGTCCCTGACTACGCGAAGGGAGTCAGGGAGACGGGTGACTATGTAGTAGAGGGTGATGTACATGGGGGGGGGGTTCTTGGCGCAGAACTCAGCAGGAAGCGCAGCGCGGTAGCGAGTGTCACTAGTGCGGAGGTGCGTAATGAGGTCAGCGACTGTGGGAAAGGCAGCAAGGTCAGGGAAGAGGTACGGTAGCATGAGGCGGCTCAGTGCAGCAGTGGCAGGGGAGGAGTAGCGTGCAACTACAGCGTCGTACAAGGTCTGAGCACTCTTGTACTGGCCCCTCTGCACAACATTTTCGCAGGTTCAAAAACACCTACGTCTTAGCTCCTGAAGGAGCTACTAAACGTAGGTTGAGTTGAAGATTGGTTTCCGAACCTCAACCTCCGTTGTAGTTGCTTTGCCGTGGGTTTCAATGTTTAGCGTGCGACATTCATTGGTCTTGTAGGAGCTGTTGATTGGTTGATGAGAGTGTTTCCGTTTCATTCTATTTGCTCTGCAGATCGAGGCGAAATCGTAGGTGACATTTTTGGGTGATTTTCAGGTGCTGATTGAATGGAAGCATTTAGGCGAAATTATAGGTTACCTGACAGTTAGTGTGATGTTTATTCGAGATTGGGTGCGAGCAAATGTGTGTCAGAGAAATTTCGACAGATGGCAGGGTTTACCGGTTCTACGCTGGAGAGGCTGCCATCCCATTGTTCAACTTGTGGGCTTCTGGTTGGGTTTCCAACTTTAAGGGATGCCCTTGTGTCGCAATTACAGTAGTAATGTACTCGTGAAAACATTTTTCGATATAGCGTGTGCTCATAATCAAAATATGCCCGTTCGTATTGGCATAGTTTAATTACCGTTCATATGCATATATCCCTTGTATACCTAATCATTATCATGTAAAATGAATAAAACTATTTCAATAAGAAAAAAATAGCCGGGGTAGTATTATTACTCTGCAGCATGAAAATAAGCAATTATATCCTACTTCTTGACAATGCACTACCTGGCAATCTACTAGCAATCCCGAAGGCAACCTCAAGATGTAACATCGACGTAGAAGTTTCGACCATTTTCGGATGGAAAACCATCCGCTGCTCTAATGATTTATCGGGGGCTGCATATTGGTATTGCCATGTGGAAGGTCACCCATGGTTCAAGTGCCGCAAGTTACCTGACGGTTGGAGGCCTGGTCAGCCATCACTTGAGGGCTCCAAGGGTGTTCATGGAGCTATGGGAGAATGCATGGGCAGTGAGGAGGGCGATGGAGGTGCTGGCGGATACGGCAGCATGTTCTACCATGTAGGAGAGGCGTGCTCCGAGGACATGGTTGTGCCGGCCAGCAAGGTTGCTCTTCACCGCTCCTCCCATTGGGTCATCGACACGGGAGCCTTCATGACCATGACCAACCGAGAGGATCTACTAGATGAAGTCAGGCCATCGAAGGCAGCCACCGTCGTTTCAGCCACCGGCCAAGTTGTACCCGTGCGTGGCGAGGGGAGAGCCATGTTCATGGGTGCGGATGGGAGGCTTGTGGGGCTGAAGCGTGGGAGAGCCATGTTCATGGGAGCCATGTTCTCCTTGTTCCTGGATTGTGTGCCAACCTACTCTCTACCAAGGCCCTGAGTGAGGCAGGGATGAAGATGGAGATGCTGGGCACAAAGGTCTTCAAGGCAACTTTGGATGGGCGTGCGTTGTGGGACCTCCGAGGCGGCAAAGACATGCACCGGTCCATGTGGGAAATACCGGTGCTGCCATGGAAGGAGGCGGCTGCACGCTTGGCTGCTGGAGATGTGAGAGGAGGGCATGTTAACCACGTGGACAATGGAGGAGGTGGTGATGATAATGATGGTGGGCTCCTAGGGCATGGAGGGGCTGAGTTACCAAGTGTAACTCCTAGCACGGGTGAGACGGATTGGCTCACCGCACACCGTCGCTTTGGCCACGTGGCGCTACCTCAGTTGCAGCAGCTGTTCGAGGAGGAAAGAGTCAAGGGGCTGAGGATAAAGGGGGAGCCCAAGGAGGTGGGATCTTGTGAGACTTGCTTGACCAGCAAGTTTTCACGGTTTCCCTTCCATTCGGTGGAGGGGAAGTCGAGTGACCCGGTGGAGCTCGTGCATGTGGATCTCGTGCAAGTCGCTCTGTCTGTCCGTCAGTCTAGGGGTGGTATGCGGAAGACATCGCAAGCTTAGTCCCCAACAGTCCCATGAGCTCCTTCCAGAACTTACTCATGAATTTGGGGTCTCTGTCTGAGATGAGTGTAGCGGGGATGGCGTGGATGGTGATGACGCGGTCGAAGAAGAGGCGAGCAGATGCTTCAGCTGTAACCGTGGCGTTGGTTGGGATGAAGTGACCCATTTTGGAGAACTTATCGATCACTACGAGGATGGCATCATGCCCTCGTGAGGTCGAAGGAAGTCCCGTGATGAAGTCGAGGCTAACGACTTGCCATGGCTGCTCCGGTATAGGTAGAGGCTGAAATAACCCTACTCTTTTCTGCTTGCTACTCTTCATCCGCTGGCACATGTCGCATGAGGTGACGAACTGCTGCATGTCTGCTGCCATCCCGGGCCAGTAGTAATTCTTTGCAATTCCCGCTAACGTCTTGTTGGCTCATTTGAGCGCTTCACGAGATGCTCATTTGAGCGCTTCATGAGAGGTTCATATCAGTGCTTCAAGGGAGCTTCATGAGTACAATGAAAAGGCAACTGAAAATGTACAAACACAAAATGCAATTACAAATGAAATCGAAACACGCAAAATGCAATAACAAATGCGCACAGAACATCACAAAATGAAAGATAGAAATGCTCACACAAACAAAATGCAAAATGCGACGCATGCTGCGGGTTGACGTGAAAACCAACAAAAAAATAAAATAAAAAAATGCACCCAACAAACTCCCCCTTAAGCAGTTGTCTGCTTACACTCACATTTATGAGCCGAGTTAAGGCTCATGCCACTCAGCTTGGCACAACGCCAATGAGGTTCTTCAAACAGCCGCTTTGTGAGGAAATCTGCCGGCTGCTGCTGCGTCTTCACGTAAAGAGGCTCAAGTTCCCCTCTGCACCTTCTTGCACAGCTAATGTCACTTAATGCGCATGTGCTTCGTAAGCCCATACAGAACCGCGTTCTTGGCCATTGAGATGGCACTTGAATTGTCACAGAAGAGTGGGGTTGGTGCTTGCTCATGCCCAATCTCCTCCAACAGCTTTCGCAGCCAAACCAGCTCCTTGGCCACATGGTATATCGACATGTACTCAGCTTCAGCAGATGAACCCGCTGTTTCCACCCGCTTCTTTGACCTCCAGCTCAGAGGCCCTTCCCCAATCACACACAGGTAGCCACCCACTAAAAACATGTCCTATTTCTCTGAAGCCCATGACGAATTAGCAAAACCTGTAAGGATGAGCTCTCTTTCTCCCAGGTGCTCCCCCTTCTCCTTGAGAACTTCTTGTACCAGTAGCGTGGTGCTTATTTATGACCACAAATGGCCTTCTTCAGCTTGCACACATGCCTGGTACCATCCTTATAACACGACGGCTGCGACATGAACACCTCATCATCTACCAGCCCATAGAGAAAGGTTGTGGTGATATCCATCTGGACTATCACCCACCCACACACAGCTGCACCGGCGAGTAGAACACGCAGTATAGGTAGCTTTGCAGTTGCAGCAAATGTCTCGTTGTAGTCATCCCTTTCTTTCTGTTGGTAACCCTTTGCAACCAGCCTACTCTTGTAAACTGACACTGCTCCTTTGTTGTCAGTTTTGATCCTAGGAATCCAGCCACAATCTATGGTTTTCTTCCTCAATGGTACTGGCACGAGCTCTCATGTCCCATTTTCTGTTTTGCTGTTGTATTCAGCATCTCTTGATACTAGCCACTTGTCCCTGTCTGGACCGTTAAGAGCCTCCTCTATGTTCAGTGGCTGAGTTGGAGCAGCTGCCATAAAGCAATACACTGTTGGTGCAACCCTACGGTTTGCACTCGGCTTGTTGTCCGTGTGCGTGCATGCGTGTGTGCATGGAATGGAATGAGGCATGGGATAATATATATTTCATGTTTATAATAGTGTGTAAATGTTGAGTCATGGCGAGTTATCGCTAGTCGTGTCCCGCGCGGTTTCTTTTTGTCGCTTGTGTGTCTCGCGCGGCTTCTATTTTGTCGTGTGTGTGGAACGTTCGGTGTGTCGCAGGTGTGTGCAGCAGTCCCATCAAGAACTCAAGGATGAGTTTGTGGTGAAGAACCAGGGCCTTGGTGTCAAGATTCAAGTGATCGCAAAGCCCGCGAAAAGGGTACACCTCAATATATTGAAGATCGTGTAACATTTCACCGAAGGGTAACCCTACTTTGTGTAGTGTAACATTTCACTTGGTGTAGGCCCTTGTGAAGGGTAGTTTCGAGACCCTTTGTGGTTGGGGACAGTGTGGCATTATTCCACATCACTGTACCTCGGCTCTTGGGGTTTGTAGGAGCTGGGAGTCATTCCCAACTCGTAACTCTTCCTACCTCTTCCTATTGTGTGTTCTAAGACTATAGTGGCTGCAATAGCGCCGTTCGTTCAAACCAACGCTGTGTCGTCAATACTTGGTAAAATCGTGCGATTTAAATTGCCTCTTGTAGGCGACAGTAGGACGCTCCAGATCCAAGTTGAACCAGGTCATTTGAAGCTGTGACCAGAATGCTATGAACGTTTGAAGCCGCTGTGCAGAAATTTGACTGTGCACTCAATCTTTCGTTTTAGGCACATTGAAGCCTACTGTGACTATAACAAGTGGTATCAGAGCCCCTTGGAGCAGTTTCGACAATGGCTGGACCTGAAGAGAGGGGTGGCAGAGGTGGTGGTGGCAGTGGAGAAGCCCAAGCACAATGCCAAGCCCGTGATTCAGCCATGGCGCCCGTGCAACTTACTCTTGGACCTTCTAGCGATGAACCAAGAGTGTTCGGGCTTGACAAGTTCAACGGTGACAACTTTGCTGAATGGTCCTTCAGAATGGAGAATGTCTTTGATCACTATGACCTGCTGGAGGTGATGGAAGGAATGGAGAAGCGTCCCGAGAACGACACGGAGAAGAGCCCATGGGTGCGGAAGAGCGCACAAGGCTACCTCCTACTTGGGCAAGCGTTGGGGAGCAGCCAAATCCGTCACATCAAGCCATTCCAATGTGAACCAGAGAAGGGACCAAAGGCATGGGCTGCTCTCAAGGGTGTACACGCTTCTGCAACAGCGGTGGTAGCGGTGGTGTTGGAACGGCAAATGGCGACACTACGAATCGAGGAAGCTGAACCCGTGGAAGAAGGGGTGCAGAAATTCTTCGACTTGTTGACGCGGCTAGAGGGAGCTGATTTGAACTACAGCGAGCTCCAAAAGAAGACCAAGTTGCTGGCCTTACTCCCAAAGTTGTGGTCCTCACTCATCATTAACCTCAATTGTGACTTGGCCCGCCTCTCGCTTGAAGAAGTGAAGCGAGCAATCCTTCAAGAGGATTTCCGCTGCCGTGAACTGGCGAGTGCGGATGGCGCCGGGGCAGCAAGCATCGGCCAGAGGTACAGCTGTGGAAGAGGCAGAGGACGAGGGGGAGGCAGATTTGGCAGCCACAACTTCAAAGGAGGCCGTGGGAGTGGCGGTTACGGCAGCGACGACAAGAGCTACGGTCGCGGTCGCGGACGATTCGACGGCAAATGCCACTATTGCCACAAGAGCGGACACATGTGGCGCGATAGCTACAAAATTTCTGAAGGTTGGACCCCTGCTCAAGGCCAAGAGGGTAGAGGAGCAGGAAGAGGGAGAGGAAGAGGCCATGGAGGCCGTGGCGGTCGCAGTGGTGGAGCTGCAAATATGAAGAACGAAGATAACGAGAAGGACTCGAAGGACGATCGGTACCCGGGTCTATTCTACTTTGTGTCAACTCAAGCACCGGCTGCACCAGAGAAGGATGAAGACTTTGAAGAGCCTGCAGCTGTGGGAAAGGTCACCCTATACCCCCTGGACTATTGGGAGATCGATAGCGGCGCTACCTATACCATGACACCTCGCGCGGACTTGCTCACCGAACTTGAACCGTCACCGGTGAAGCATGTCACATTGGCTTTGGGGCAGCGAGCAGAGGTGAAAGGCATGGGCAAGGCCATGTTCAAGGGTGCTGATGGGAAGATGGTGGGCCTCAAGAACGTGCTTTGGGTGCCCAGCCTTGCTGCGAATCTGATTTCCGTGCGGCGGTTGGCAAAGGCCGGCATGAACATGAACTCGAAGGGAGCCAAGACCTACACCGCAAGGCTTGGCGAGCGGATCCTTTGGGACCTTCACAAGGAAAGGGACGTCTACAACGAGATGTGGCAGATCCCTGTGGTCCCCATGCCTAAGGAGAGGCAAGTGGCAGCAAGCGTCAGCACCAAGGGTGAAGCGGTTGGTAGCGGCGATGGCGCGAACGGTCGTGTTAAGGAGAATGAGTCCAACAAGTGGAATCTTGGAGGGACCAGCAAGAAGATTGAACCTAAGGAGAGTGATTCAGCAGCCAAGAAGCAGCACGAGGGTGAGGAGAACCCCGAGGCAGCAGAGGAGGAGGAGTACGGAGAGAGTATGTGGGGCGCTATTGCGAGTGCGGCATTCTCCAATCCAACTTCGGCTACGGGGGAGTGTGATTGGCTCACCTTGCATCGGCGAATGGGGCATGTGGCCCTGCCTATTCTGCAGCAGCTGGTGAAGAACCAGATGGTTGCTGGCATATGTGTGAAAGGGGAGCCCGATGAGGTGCTTGGCTGCCTGACGTGCATTCAAGCCAAGTTCACCCGTTTCCCATTCTCTACTTCGGAGGCAATGGCTAAAGCACCACTTGATGAGGTGGTGATGGACGTGGTGGGCCCCCTGAAGCTTGGAGCTGCTGGAGCTGAGTATTTCCTCACTATTGTGGACGTCTACACCTGCATGACATGGGTGTACGTGCTGGCCAAGAAGAGCGACGTGGCTGAAACGTTGAAGACGGATTGGTTCTCGATGGTGGAGCGGCAACAAGACCGTCTAGTCAAGTCAATCCGCACCGATCGAGGGGGAGAGTTCCTGAGCAAGGAGTTTGGGTTGTGGCTGAAGAAGAATGGTATTCGGCACTCCCTCACCATGCCATACTCCCCTGCAATGAACGGCATCGCCGAGCGAGCGAACTGCACAATCACGGAGGTGGCACGCGGGTTGCTCATTGAAGCCCGGCTACCTGACTACTTTTGGCCTGATGTGGTGCGGAGTGCATGTGTGTCCAAGAACAGAGCCCTGACTCATGTGGGAGCAGACAAATGGGTGCCCTATGTGGAGTGGCTAGGAAGGAAGCCGAAGGTGGATATGCTTCGGGTGTTCGGGTGCATGTGCCTAAGCATCTTCGGCACAACAAGCTTGGTGCCAAGGCGATATGGGCCGTGCACTTGGGCATGGCTCAAAACAGCAAGGGGTGGCTTCTTTGGGACCCATTCACCAAGAAATTCTTGGTGAGAAGGGACTGCAAGTTCATGGAGAACTTCATGTACAAGGATTGGAAGGCGGAGAATGAGGCGAAAATAGGCGTGCGGTTTGGAGAGGTGAAGAGCCCCGGGTTGGAGCATGTGGAGCTGCCTTTGGAGCTGAGCAGTGGCAGCACCACCACAAGACAATCTTCCATTGTGAATGGGGGAGAGGAGGCCAAAGATGCAGAGGAAGAAGAGGAGGAGGTGCAGCAAGTGAGCGAGCGTGCACCGACACTTCCTTCCCGCACTGCGAGCGCTCCACGGATATGTGCTACCCCGCAGCAACGCCAAGGCCTTCAAATCCCTGCAGCTGAAGAGGAAGGAAGGGGCAAGAGAAGAGTTCAACCCCCTAATAGGCTGACCTATGATGCACCGGGAAAGCAGGGCAAGTCAGCCCTGGCCAGAGCAGCAATGATGGTCAGAGACGACGAGGAGAGTGACTACGAGGAAAGTGCGTTCGTGTTCTTCTCTCCGGTGGAGATGCCGGGAGAGCCAGCAACTCTCAAGGAGGCCTTAGAGAGTAGTGATGCTGAGGAGTGGAAGAAGGCAATGGAGAGTGAGCTGAAAAGCATTGAGGAGAGTGACACATTTGAATTGGTGGAGCTACCGGAGGGACGTAAGGCGATAACGTCCAAGTGGCTCTTCAAGATCAAGTCGGACGCCGACGGCAAGATCGAGCGCTACAAGTCTAGGCTTGTAGCCAAGGGGTACCAGCAGAAGGAGAAGGTGGACTTCAAGGAGCTGTTTGCCCATGTGATGAAGCCGACGACGCTGCAAACCCTATTTGCGGGAGCCGCCATCCAAAGGATGGGTGGTGAAGCAGATGGACATTATAACGGCATTCCTTAATGGCATCCTTGAGGAGGAGATTTTTATGGCGCAGCCAGAGGGGTTTGATGATGGTAGTGGCAGAGTGTGGAAGCTCAAGAAGGCCCTCTATGGGCTGAAGCAGGCCCCTAGGCAATGGTACATGAAGCTGCGTGAAGTGTTGGAGGAGATCGGCTTCACTCTCTCAACGGCCGATCACTCCTTGTTCATGCTTGGCGAGGGGGAGCAGAGGAGCTTCATGGTGGTTTATGTGGATGACATTCTCATCTTCTCACCCTCCTCTGACCTTGTGAAGGAGGTGATGCTGAAGCTGCAAGACAAGTTCAAGTGCAAGTCCCTTGGTGACGTGAACTTCTACCTTGGGTTCCACATCGAACGAGATGTGGAGAAGCGGAGCATGCGAGTGCACCAACGGAAGTACCTGGAGGCGTTGGCTATCAACTTTGGCCAGAGTGAAGGTCATGTGGCTACTCCCTTTCCTTCTGGGTTCAAGTGTGTGAAGGGACCAGAGGAGGAGAGCGTTGGTGAAGAGGAGAGACGCCGTTTTCACTCGTTGGTGGGCAGCCTCATGTACGCGGCGGTCAACACTCGACCGGACGTTGCCTTCGCTACCGGGCAGCTGGCTAGGGTTGTGCAATGCCGTAATGAGGAGCAGGTAGCAGCTGGAATGAGGGTGGCCAAGTATCTTGGCCAAACACCGACCGTTGGGCTGCAATACTCGGCGGCGGCGCAAAGGCGCCAAAAGGGTGCGGATGGTGTTGAACCCGGGCGTTTGTTCCTCACCGCCTACTCGGATGCTTCATATGTCAAAATATGTTCACATATTCTATATAATCGTTTGCAGTTGTAGTGTAGTTATTGCATCATGTTTGGTGGTGCACCTCTTTGTGTTGCTGTTTGCCTATTTGTACTCTCATTTCTCATTAGTGAAGCCCTCTCTTTTGGCTTGCTATTTCCTCTCGTCACCCTCACCTAGTTCAAACCCTAAGCTACTATGCTCCTAATCTTAACATCATACGCATAAGAACCAGAGGACATGACAAGTGTTGGAGGGTTCATTTGCTGTGTTTGTGGAGGCCTAACTGCTTGGGAGAGCAAGAAGCAGGTTGATCAAGCTCTGAGCTCGGTGGAGTCCGAGTACATGGCACTCTTCCGTGCGGTACGGGAGATTGTGTGGCAGCGGCGTTTGTTGGCTGAATTGGGGGAGGAGCAGCAAGGACCTACCCCTCTCTACTGTGACAGCCAGAGTGCCATTGCTCTTGCTAAGAACCCTGTGTTGCATGGCCTCACCAAGCACATGAGGGTGAAGTGGCATTGGACGAGGAGCATGGTGGCCACGGGTGAAGTTGAGTTGCGCTATGTGAAGACGACGGGGCAGCCGGCTGACGTGATGACCAAGAGGTTGGTGGAGCAGCAGCATTGGAAGTGTTGCAAGCTGGCTGGAATGGCCCTGAACTAAGAGGAGCAGATCCTAAGGCCAACAATTCGAGGGGGAGTTTGTTGGTGCAACCCTACGGTTTGCACTCGGCTTGTTGTCCGTGTGCGTGCATGCGTGTGTGCATGGAATGGAATGAGGCATGGGACAATATATATTTCATGTTTATAATAGTGTGTGAATGTTGAGTCATGATGTCGAATGTGTGTGTCGAGTCAATAGCGAGTTATCACTAGTCGTGTCCCGCGCGGTTTCTTTTTGTCGCTTGTGTGTCTTGCGCGGCTTCTATTTTGTCGTGTGTGTGGAACGTTCGGCGTGTTGCAAGCGTGTGCAGCAGTCCCATCAAGAACTCAAGGATGAGTTTGTGGCGAAGAACCAGAGCCTTGGTGTCAAGATTCAAGTGATCGCGAAGCCCGCGAAAAGGGTACACCTCAATATATTGAAGATCGTTACATTACTTTATGTAGTGTAACATTTCACTTGGTGTAGGCCCTAGTGAAGGGTAGTAGTGGCCGTTCGTTCAAACCGACGCTGTGTCGTCAATACTTGGTGACATCGTGCGATCTAAATTTCCTATTGTAGGCGACAGTAGGACGCTCCAGATCCAAGTTGAATCAGGTCATTTGAATCTGTGACCAGAACGCTATGAACGTTTGAAGCCACTGTGCAGAAATTTGACTGTGCACTCTATCTTTCGTTTTAGGCACATTGAAGCTTACTGTGACTATAACATACACCTCCTCCTCTGCTTCCTCATCAGAATCACAGCTACTTTCCAGCACCAGCAATGCATTATGTTGCTGCTGCTCTCCCCTTATTCCTCCTTCACCCCTTGCCTTCACCTTAAACGCGGCAGCTCGCAATAGCCGCGTCATCATGGGTGAGAAGTTCCGTCCTGTGGGTTGGAGTTTGGTTTGGGTTCTCCTTGGGGAGAGAGTGGGGAGAATGGCATTTGTTATAGGATGTGGTTCTTCGGGTTCAGCCGTCGGCTCCACACTCTTAACCACGGGGAGCTTTGCTATACCTTCCTCCTCGTGTGCAATTGCAATCTCCTCCCCAGCCCACTCTTCTTCCACCTACAAAGCCCATAGTTGCCTGCTGCAGTTGCTGCACGAGCTGCTCCTCTGGCTGCTTTGACCAGCTCCCGTAGGTGATGTCTTCCATGAACTTGACATCACTACTGTCGTATACGACTCCCTTGCTTGGCTCCCATAGCAGCCGCTCCTTGCTTTCTGCTGCCACACCTAAGTGCACACACCAAACAGCTGTTGCACCCAGCTTGTTGCGATGTACCTTGGGAATGTGAGCCACTACCATGCATCCAAACGCACGCAGCATGTCAATGGGCGGCTTCCTCTTAAGCCACCTCTCCATGGGGACCCATGACTCACCGCCGATGTTGGTGAACACCCTATTCTTCACCACCGTGGCGTGGTGCACAGCATGTGGCCACTTTGAGTTCCCCAAACCCGATTCAATGAGAAGAGCCTGTGCTGTCTCCAAGACCGTGCGGTTTGCCCATTCGTGAATAATGCCCTGCTTCTTTAACAATGTAGTCAACTCCTCCCCAAGGAGCTCTCCACCCCTATCAGTCCTAATCCGCATCACCTTGTGATGGGAGTGATTCTCCACCAACGGCAGCCACTCATAACAGATTATCACTAGCACGTGGTCCTTCTTCTTGATTGGGTATGCCCATGTCACTCCGCTCCAGTCGTCCACAATGGTGAGAAAGATCTTCTCACCATGCTCACTAGCACCGGTAGCGTCCCCACCACATCCATATGCACTAGCTCCAGCAGTTTCTTGCCGTCACCCTCCGTTTTCCCCCTCAGTCGTGCTGTGTCCCCAGAGCGTCGTCGGTCCCGTTACCGTGCAGACGGTCCGTTCCACCTTGTTCTTCGCTCTCGTGCTCTACCTCCTCCTGTCCTTCCACAGCCCCCTGAGTTATCCCTCACTGTGCTTCACGACCCGTTGTCCGACTACCTCCATGCCTTCCGTCCTGTCGTCTCCCGTGTTTTGTCCGCGTTGGTCACTCACCCGACTGCACCTCTGTCGTCCGTCTCAGCTCTTGTTACCACCGTCGCTAGCTTTGCCTCTTCCCACCGCCTTGACTACGCCGCTCATGTGGTGAGTGGCCCTGCTCGTTCTCCGTTCTCTGGGGGTGCTCCTATCTTTCCCTTAGAGGTCCTCGAGGACAGGCAGTTCGAGCTTGGTTTCCTTGCGGCCGCTGTTCCTCATCTCTGCGCCATGCTACTTGCCCCTGAGGGGGATCCAGACGCCCTTGACATCCCGATAACTCTCACTCACGCTGAGGCGGTCTCGAGACCGTACTGGATAGCAGCTGAGGAGGCAGAGATGGCATCGTATGGGTCCACAGGCACTTACGTCGACGCAGTCCCACCACCTGGGACGAACGTCGTCAGTGGCCGATGGCTCTACAAGGTGAAGCGGCCGCCTGGATTACCACCTGTGTTCAAGGTGCGCTATGTGGCGAGAGGCTTCAGTCAGCGAGAGGGGGTGGACTTCTTCCAGACCTTCGCTCCCACCCCAATCTTGAGTACTCTTCGGGTGTTGCTGCATATTGCAGCCCAGCGCGAAAACGAGTTGCACTCATTAAACTTCTCCACCGCGTTCCTTCAGGGGAGCCTGCACGAGCAGATCTGGCTACGTCGCCCGCCTGGCTTCACTGGCTCTTTTCCACCTGGGACCCAGTGGCAGCTGCGTTGACCAATCTACGGCCTGCTTCAGGCGCCACGTGAGTGGCACAACACACTTCGCTCAATCCTTGTATCGCTTGACTTCTTTCCGTCATCTGTTGACCCGTCCCTGTTCGTTCGCCGTGGCTCGACCCCGTTCTTTGTCCTGGACTACGTCGACGACTTGGTGTTCGCCACTCCCGACCGATGCGCGCTGGCCTCAGTGAAGGAGGAACCACAGAGAGACACACTTGCACCGACCTTAGTGAGCTGCAGCACTACCTTGGCCTGCAGATCACCGGGGATAGGGCAGCTCGCACCATTACGCTGACTCAGTCGCATATGGTCGAGCAGATCCTCACGCGGTTCCGCTTCTCGTTCTCCAAGGTACAGCTCACCTCTCTTGGTGTGGATCATGGGCTCACGGCTCCACCTTCGGACGAGCCATTTGAGTCCAGCGGTCCATATCCTGAGCTGGTGGGTTGTCTCATGTACCTGATGACCTACACTCGCCCAGACCTAGCTTACCCTCTTAGCGTCCTAGCGCGCTTTGTTGCGCCTAAGAGACAACGACCTTCCCACTGGTACGCGGCTAAGAGGGTGGCGATGTATGTGGCGAGTACATCAAGCATGGGACTTGTCCTTGGAGGGAAGAAGCCAGTTACACTCACTGTTTACTCGGACTCGTCGTGGGCCGACGACGTGGAGACGCGGCGGTCTACACAGGGGTACTCCTTTAGCCTCGGAGCAGGTGCTATTTCGTGGCGGCTGACTCGGGCGTCGTCCGTCGCCGGTTCTAGCTATGAGGCAGAGGTGTACGCTGCGGCCATGGCTGCTCAGGAGCTTCGCTGGCTGTCTTTCCTTCTCACCGACCTTGGTGAGCGGCCTCGCTATCCCCCAGTCTTGTTCGCCGACAACAAGTCTACTGTCCTGCAATGTGAGGAGCCCTAACTGGTTGGGAAGGCGAAGCACATCCATCTTAGATACTTCCTTTTGCGTGAGTTGCAGCAGCGTGGTCAAACACTCGTATGACGTGTGGTCTCTGAGGCCAACACTGCAGATTTTTTTACCAAGGCGTTGTCGCCTTGTGACCACCAACGTTTCTGCACCCAGCTTGGCCTTGTGCCTGCCCGTCCTCACTTGCTTACGTAGAGATGCTTTGTCCTTCTTGTCTTGTACTCTTGCATCTTATTATATACATGCATATATACATACATGTATATAATACATGCATGTGAACTGGCCTTGTGGCCCTTTTGATTGCTCTCGGAGTGTGTGGTGACTTTGAGCTCCACCCTGAGATTTGTCTTGTTCTTGTGGACTAGTCTTTTGACCCTTGCTTGTTCTTGTTGATTGGTCATGTGACCCTTGGTTGCTCTCAGACTGTGTGTGTCCTTGAGACCCACCCTGAGATATGTGTTGTTTTTCCCCAAGATTACCGTCACCTAGACTATGGGGGTGTGTCAACATATATTTTATATGTGCTGTTTAGGTTAGTCTAGGTGTTACATTTCTACTTCCTTGCATGACTAGGGTTTGCTATATCTAGGGTTGTACTTCACATTTTCTATCAATTCAATGAGTTTCATATCGTAACAACTGGGAGAGAGAGAGCTGTTCCTTACAGCTTTTGCTGATTCGTCATCAGCTTCAGAGAAACAGGACATGTCTTTAGTGGGTGGCACGTGTGTGTGATTGGGGGAGGACCCGTGAATTGGAGGTCAAAGAAACAGGTGGAAACAGTGGGTTCAACTGCTGAAGCTGAGTACATGTCAATGTACCACGCGGCCAAGGAGCGGGTTTGGCTGCAGAAGCTGCTGGAGGAGATTGAGCATGAGAAGAAGGCACGAACCCCACTCTTCTGTGATAATCCAAGTGCCATCTCCATGGCCAAGAACGCGGTACTGCATGGGTTTACCAAGCACATGCGCATCAAGTGGCATTGGCTGCGCAAGGAAGTGCAGAGAGGAACCCTTGAGCCTCTCTATGTGAAGATGCAGCAGCAGCCGCTGATCTCCTCACAAAGCAGCTGGCTGAAGAACCGCATTGGCGTTGTGCTAAGCTGAGTGGCATGAGCCTTAACTAGGCTCATGAATGTGAGTGCAAGCAGGCGACTGCTTGAGGGGGAGTTTGTTGGGTTCAAATATTTATTTTTTTGCATGTCAACCAGCCGCCTGCGTCGCATTTTGCTTTTTATGTGTGTGCCTTTATTTTCATTTTGTGATGTTCTGTGCGCATTTGTTCTTGCATTGTGTGAGTTTCGTTTTCACTGGTAATTGCATTTTGTTTTTGTGCATTTTCAATTTCGTTTTCACTGTTCTCGTGAAGCTCATGAAGCCCTCAGATGAGGCTCCCATGATGCGCTCTCTTATGAATCGCTCAAATGAGGCTCCCATGACGCTCTCATGAAGCGCTCAAATGAGACTCCCGTAAAGATCTCAAATGAGGCTCTCATGAAGCTCTAATTAGCTCCCACGAAAGTCTCATGAGACTTAAATGTTTCATGCGAGGTTCATGCAAGCAACCCATGAGTTTTGAATGTGTAATGCAAGGCTCATTGAAGTCCCATAAGCCTCGATTAATTCATACGAGGCTTATGTGAGTGAGTGGTGTGCTGGGGGGCTCGAATGTTTGACTGGTCAAGGGGGGTGCTGCTTGACTATTTTGCACGAGTCAAAGGATGCAAAAATTAGGACCGCGTGGGGGTCCTGATACGCGCGTGTGGCCCCTCAGGGCGTGGCGCGCACTGTTGCGAGACTGCTGTACCGCATTATTGTAACAGGACAGGGCACGTTTCGGCCCTGTCCTGTACTATACACGCACATGATTGCGATCATGGCGCGATGTACAGCATGACCGTACTGCATCACGGTCGTGCGTGTGGCACGAGGGGGTGCTTGGAATCTACAGTTGAAAAACTATTTTCCGAGTTGACTTACGGGACGGGAAATTTCTCGCGAATGTCACGCTGCTTTGCGTTATTGTTTTTCCACAGGTACAAATCGGTTATTCCGTTTTTCAAACGGTAAAATTCGTTTTATGAGTGTGAGCTCGCATGAACTCATTAGAGCTACATTGGAATCACATGCGAGTCTCATGAGTGCACACATTTGAGTCAGCAGGGGCAATTGTTACAAGTACCGTTTGAAGTCAGTTTTAACACGAGGAGGATAAAGCCAAATGCTCAAGGAGTTGAGCAACCGTTTTCAAGTACAGCGTGGTGAAATCCTGCGAGCTGGTTAAACAACTGTTTAATGCTTGCTCTTGCCTGTGCGTAGAATCTATATAACTGCGTGTCTGTAACTGTTGAAACTCAATGCTTGCTCTTGCCTATGCGTTGAATCTATATAAATGTGTATGTTCACTCGCCGTGACATTCGCGTATTGCGGGTTGACTTCGAGAGTTGGAGGGAAGTATGGGATGCAAGAATCCGTTCGTGCCATCCAAGCTTCCAAGCTTCCAAGCTTCCACTTTGTTGATGCTGATGCAGTCTGTGGTTTAATCTGTATCTGTGCAGCTGCAGCAGTAGCGGCAGCAACCTGTGGTGGAGCAGCAACCATGCGCTAACGCGTTGACTGTTGGTGTTGTGAGCAGTGGTCGTGAGTGTCATGAAGTTTTGCAGTTGTGACATAACGGAGGTATGTAGTACGGCTGCTGCTGTTGTTGCCGTGGCTGCTATTGTCGGTGTTTCTGCTACTCTTGAAAATGCTTTTGTCATTGCTCTTTCTGCAATTCCACCTGACTATGTGCTAGACAAGCAAATTGATTGGTCTTTTTGTTGCTCTAGCTGTCGTACAGGGCCATATCATGTTGTTCAGCCAAAAGAGTAGCGCAGAGGCTCATCTCCAAAACGTTGCCTCGGGTTTGAAGAAGAGAGCGCGTCTGGCGCCATTGCGGTCCAAGTCCAGCAATCATAACTGTCACAACAATCATGTGATACGCGCACCATGCTTGTATCATGGCCATCATGTGATACGCGCACCATGCTTGTATCATGGCCATCATGTGATACGCGCACCATGCTTGTATCATGGCCATCATGTGATACGCGCACCATGCTTGTATCATGGCCATCATGTGATGCGCGCACCATGCTTGTATCATGGCCATCATGTGATACGCGCACCATGCTTGTATCATGGCCATCATGTGATACGCGCACCATGCTTGTATCATGACCATCATGTGATACGCGCACCATGCTTGTATCATGGCCATCATGTGATACGCGCATCATGCTTGTATCATGGCCATCATGTGATATGCGCACCATGCTTGTATCATGGCCATCATGTGATACGCGCACCATGCTTGTATCATGGCCATCATGTGATACGCGCACCATGCTTGTATCATGGCCATCATGTGATACGCGCACCATGCTTGTATCATGGCCATCATGTGATACGCGCACCATGCTTGTATCATGGCCATCATGTGATACGCGCACCATGCTTCTATCATGGCCATCATGTGATACGCGCACCATGCTTCTATCATGGCCATCATGTGATACGCGCACCATGCTTGTATCATGGCCATCATGTGATACGCGCACCATGCTTGTATCATGGCCATCGTGTGATACGCGCACCATGCTTGTATCATGGCCATCAAGTGATACGCGCACCATGCTTGTATCATGGCCATCATGTGATACGCGCACCATGCTTGTATCATGGCCATCATGTGATACGCGCACCATGCTTGTATCATGGTCATCATGTGATACGCGCACCATGCTTGTATCATGGCCATCATGTGATACGTGCACCATGCTTGTATCATGGCCATCATGTGATACGCGCACCATGCTTGTATCATGGTCATCAAGTGATATGCGCACCATGCTTGTATCATGGCCATCATGTGATACGCGCACCATGCTTGTATCATGGCCATCATGTGATACGCGCACCATGCTTGTATCATGGCCATCATGTGATACGCGCACCATGCTTGTATCATGGCCATCATGTGATACGCGCACCATGCTTGTATCATGGCCATCATGTGATACGCGCACCATGCTTGTATCATGGCCATCATGTGATACGCGCACCATGCTTGTATCATGGCCATCATGTGATACGCGCACCATGCTTGTATCATGGCCATCATGTGATACGCGCACCATGCTTGTATCATGGCCATCATGTGATACACGCACCATGCTTGTATCATGGCCATCATGTGATGCGCGCACCATGCTTGTATCATGGCCATCATGTGATACGCGCACCATGCTTGTATCATCGCCATCATGTGATACGCGCACCATGCTTGTATCATGGCCATCATGTGATACGCGCACCATGCTTGTATCATGGCAATCATGTGATACGCGCACCATCGTGAGACACCACGAGAGCTGCTGACAAAGCGAGGAGATATGCTTTCCTGGGACCGATTCACAAACACCGCTTTAGGCATACCATCGCCAAACCACATGACAGCATTGTCCAGTCCTTTTCCATCTCGCCTTTCCCACGCCTTGCTTCTTCGCCTTGCTTCTTCGCCTTGCTTCTTCGCCTTGCTTCTTCGCCTTGCTTCTTCGCCTTGCTTCTTCGCCTTGCTTCTTCGCCTTGCTTCTTCGCCTTGCTTCTTCGCCTTGCTTCTTCGCCCCCACCTTCCTCGCCCGCACCTGCCTCCTCTCGCACACCATTCCCTCCATCACCTCCTCTCTCTGCTACAACGGTTTTTCCCTTTTCCATTCTCGCTTCAGACAGGGGTATGTCGGTGGAAGAGAGAGGGTACGGTATGGGGCAGGTGTTATCTAGACAGGCATGACTGAGGCGACATAGTACTGACACCTGTTGGGTGAGGGAGCAGATAGTGGAGAGGAGAGAGGGGGTACGGGATAGGTGTTATCTGGACAGGCATGACTGAGGCGACATAGTACTGACACCTGTTGGGTGAGGGAGGAGGGATTTAGGGAGGAGAGAGAGAGGGGAGAGAGGGGAGAGAAGGGAGAGAGGGAAGAGAGGGCAGAGAGCAGAAGGGGAAAGGCCAAACGAATGGCCGGAAGGTGGATTGAGGTACAATGCAGTACGAAGAATGTGTAAGCAGTGGGTGGAATTTGGCCGGCACGAGCAAGTGAGTTGGTAGCATATGACATGGCATGGGCACGGCAGTGTGGGCATCATCTGGAGCGGGAATCATCTGGAGCGGGAATCATCTGGAGCGGGAATCATCTGGAGCGGGAATCATCTGGTGCGGGCATCATCTGGTGCGGGCATCATCTGGTGCGGGCATCATCTGGTGCGGGCATCATCTGGTGCGGGCATCATCTGGTGCGGGCATCATCTGGTGCGGGCATCATCTGGTGCGGGCATCATCTGGTGCGGGCATCATCTGGTGCGGGCATCATCTGGTGCGGGCATCATCTGGTGCGAGCATCATCTGGTGCGGGCATCATCTGGTGCGGGCATCATCTGGTGCGGGCATCATCTGGTGCGAGCATCATCTGGTGCGGGCATCATCTGGTGCGGGCATCATCTGGTGCGGGCATCATCTGGTGCGGGCATCATCTGGTGCGGGCATCATCTGGTGCGAGCATCATCTGGTGCGGGCATCATCTGGTGCGGGCATCATCTGGTGCGAGCATCATCTGGTGCGGGCATCATCTGGTGCGGGCATCATCTGGTGCGAGCATCATCTGGTGCGGGCATCATCTGGTGCGGGCATCATCTGGTGCGGGCATCATCTGGTGCGGGCATCATCTGGTGCGGGCATCATCTGGTGCGGGCATCATCTGGTGCGGGCATCATCTGGTGCGGGCATCATCTGGTGCGGGCATCATCTGGTGCGGGCACAGCATGGCAGGGCATGGCACAGCACAGCATGGCATGGCATGGTAGTGCGAGCGTCACCTGGTGCAGAGGCGCGGGGGAGTTGACGCTGCGATAGCGCGGAGTGGACATGAGGAACCGTGGATCGTACGACTCAAAGAGACTGCACAGGCATGACGTGGCATGGTGTGGCATGGCATGAAGATGATAAGAGACACGTGAAAGGGAAGATTATGGAGCTCAACTAGAGTGACGTTGAGTTGAAAGTTGTGGAACGTAAGGCACATATATGGCATGGCTGCAGGGGTGCACACACATGGGTGCAGGGGTGCACACACATGGGTGCAGGGGTGCACACACATGAGTGTGGGCTGGCTTGTGCACGGACGCACATTCATGGGTTGGGGTGGCAACGAGGAAGAGCAAGCACGAGAGCATTACTTGCAACATTGACAGTGCTTTGAGCATGCCGTTTTATGGAAAGAAAACAAAACTACCTGGGGAGGCATTACCTGGCGAGGGGGGCGTTACCTGGCAAGGGGAGGTGTTGGAGCGAACGTTGATTTGATGCAGAAACTGCAGCGTGTGGTATGTGAAGAGATCCAAGACTGTGACACCGAACTGCATGAAGAGATCCAAGACTGTGACACCGAACTGCATGAAGAGATCCAAGACTGTGACACCGAACTGCATGCAACTAGGAGAG
>CANJKZ010000396.1:170000-297500 GCA_947471745.1 Closterium sp. Naga37s-1
TTTCATCCCCCGGAGCCTGGCATGTGTCGGCCACGAGAAAGAGGGAGAGGGAACTTGATTGGAAAAGAGACATCCTTGTTAGCTGCAGAGCAGAGCAGCATTGCCGCAGGGCATACCTTGGAAACGAGGGTTTGCGCCTGGCAGGTGTCAACAAAAAAAAAGACTCGGAACTGGGAGGGAAAACTAGATTGGTGAAGGGACAAACTGTTAGCTGCAGAGCAGCAGCAGAGCAGGGTATAGCTGGAAGTAGAGTGTCTGTGCCTGGCATGTGTCGATCATGGGGAGGATGGAAAGGTACCTACCTGGTGGGATGGATGGACAGGGAGGAAAGCCAAGGTGTCCATATGGGAGAATGAGAGAGGGTCAGTTCGGTCCAATAGTGAGGGCAGATTCCTAGCTTTCGCATATTTGCACTTCGGGACTTCCAAATATTTTTTTTCCCGAACCGCGAAACTTCCGATTCGACTTCGGGTTTTCCGATTCGGGAACCCACGGTGGTCGCAAGTGCATCCAACAAAGGGTAACCGAAATCACTTTCCCCCCCTACGATGACTCAGGTTGGGAACGCGCGATCAGTTGGGGGTCGCCTGTCAATTGACTGTCAATTTTCCCACAGAATTGACGTCAGACAGCTTCGCTAAATGCACGCACGTGGAACACTCTGGACTCACACAAATCGACATTGACGGCTCACTGTTCGTGAAGGCGCGAGTTGAAGTCGCGCGATTTCGGTCAAACAACAGGTGACCAATGAACAGCAGGGCGTGGGTGACGAGATGTGGTAACTCTCGTCAACTCAGACCTCCAAAATCGCATGGGAAATGTGGTCGTTGACACGAGGTGCAGTATTATGCCTCGAGTCATCCCACATGTTCGGAAGGCCCAAACACCGGATGTCCCGAAGCCAGGAATCCGCTCTGAGGGCATGAAGGGGATGATATGGAACTTGGGGTGTGGCAGGGGACAGGGAAGTGGCATATGAGAGAAGAGACGGGCTAGATGGACAGGGAAAAGGGAGGTGTCAGTATGGGAAAGTTGCATCCTGAGAGCATGAGAAAAATCAGATGGTAGGGGGAAAGGAAGGTGTCACATGGGGAAGGAAAGGGGTGATTCATCTGCATTAGAGCATGGTGATTGGATGGGAAAAGGGAATAGGAGGCGCTGATAGGGAAGGAGGAGGGAGGCAATCCAATCGAATTATGCGATCATGAAGAGAAGGGAATCAAGTTGTAGTTGCTGCTGTGACAAAATGAAAGGGAAGGGGGGAGGGTGAGGGATTAGGAGGGGGGAGGAAGGAGGAGGATTGATTGGGAGAATTGAATGCTAGGGAGACAAAAGCAGTGTCTGAACCCGGAATCGAACCGGAGACCTCCAGTGTGTGAGACTGGCGTGATAACCGACTACACCATCCAGACTTGTGAAAGAGAAAAGAAAATAGATTAAAACAGTGGTGGCAGGGAGGGGAGGGGGGGCACGGGCGGGAGGGGAGGGGGGGCACGGGCGGGAGGGGAGGGGGCGCACGAGCGGGAGGGGAGGGGGGGCACGGGCGGGAGGGGAGGGGGGGCACGGGCCGGAGGGGAGGGGGGCACGGGCGGGAGGGGAGGGGGGGCAGGGGCGGGAGGGGAGGGGGGGCAGGGGCGGGAGGGGAGGGGGGGCACGGGCGGGAGGGGAGGGGGGGCAGGGGCGGGAGGGGAGGGGGGGCACGGGCGGGAGGGGAGGGGGGGCAGGGGCGGGAGGGGTGGGAGGGTTTGGAAGGAGGACGTTATAGGAGGAGAAGGAAGCGGCAAGTAAGGGCGTGATGATTTTGAGTTGAAGTTAAGAAAAACGCTGGAACAAGTGATGGTTACCAGCTTCGCCAACGTCGTGAGAGCCTCTTTGCAAAACAACATCGGAGATCGATTGTCGACTTGGCAAGTCAAGTTACCAATCTGACAACCGAATCCGCGTTCGAGCGTGCACTCACACACGTGGTCACTCGCGCTCACGCTCGACAACTCCACAAAATAAGCGAAATCTGGCGGACAGCTGCACCCGAGATTTCGAGAACGGCGCCACAGCCAAGTAGGTTACTCCGGGAAACCTACTTTGTCTATCGCAGCTCGGCGAGGGTCGAGTGTCGTTTTTCGACCCTCGATATAACCTTTGACTGACCTGGAAAGAGGCCTCGCGGCTCGAACCTCATGAAGTCAGATATTCAACCACTCAATTGAAGTTCTAAAAAGAGTCAAATTCGATTTTGAAAAACCAAACTTTGGGATTTGCGCCAAACGCAAAGGCCTCGTGGCTTGGTCGCTCGAGTCTTCCAGTTCGGGAACGGCGAGAGGGGAGAGGGGAAAGCGCGAGGTATGAGGGCACATCGCGAGTAGTGAGGGCACCATCGCCAATTTGGGGGGTGTGGGAAACTTGTTGGGAACGAATTGTTGCCGAGTGGTTTGGGTAAGTAGCTTTGGCATGGCTTGGACTAGCGACCCTGCGCTTTAAAGGGGACTACAGTGCCAGTAGCGGGCACTTTCCACTCCTCCGTGCCTGAGACGGAAGTTATAGAAACAAGAGAGGGCACTTCCCCACATTCACCCACGTGGCACCAATTCCCATGCCACGTACTGTACTGGACATTCTGACCAACTGTGCGCAACATACTTTTGTCCCTTCTGAATCAAAACCTATCTGACCGCGGGCAAAAAATATAAACCCCAATCGGACTGCATGCCATTCGGGAGCCTCAAGCCTAAAATTTTAGGGTTGATGCCTCCCGAATTGCATGCCTTCCATGTGGGGTTTATTGTTTTTACTTGCCCGCTGACTCATTGCACTGCCTGCTGACGCAGGCCTGTGTTCCGAAATTTTGGGCGCGAAACAGTGGACTTCCGAAATTTTGGGCGCGAAACAGTAGACTATCAGATTTCGGAACAAGGTGGCAGCCGAGCCACCCGAATGTGGATTCGATTTTCAAATTGTGACACGTGGGTGAATGTGGGGAAGTGCCCTCTCTTGTTTCTATAACTTCCCTGTCTGAGGCACGGAGGGGTGGAAAGTGCCCTCTACTTGCACTGTAGTCCCCCTCAAAGCGCAGGGTCGCTAGTCCAAGCCCTGCCAAAGCTACTTACCCGAGTGGTTTTCGACTCCTGTCGTTTTCCCGCGAATTGCGATTGGTTTCCGATACATCTGACAAGTGGAGATCGACTGGTGCAGAGAATTTCTCCCAAGCCCTCCGAGTTGGTTCGGGAAATTTGAGCGAACACGCACAGGACACCTGGCGCGTGACGATTTGTTGCAACTTTGTTTCTATTGGCTGCCGGGCCGTCCAAATACATTCCGACGCGCACTTGTTTAGAAGAGGAAACTCGTTATCAGTCTTTCGGACTCGTTCATTTAATCCTACATTTTTTTCCCGTTATTTAAAACGTGATACTAAGGAGGGATGAACACAGCGAGTTTCGAAATCATTAATGTCAATAGGTACAGTAAAGATACAGTAAACTAGCAAAATAAAGAGATAGTGACTAAACATTTACCGAAACTTTTAGAAATTCAGTACAGCCTACAATGCTACATTATAACAAATAGAGAAGACAATACACTAAAAATGTCAAAAGCTTACATAGATACAAATCCAAGAACTACCATTAGCTACAAACTCATCTCAGCCCTAAGCTACCACAGGTACTACAGGTCACCCGTAAAGCTCCTCCTGCTCTTCATTCTCATCATAAACCCGCTCCTGCGAGCCTGGCTCGCTCACTAGCTATCCAGACCAATGTCACCATGCTCGTCTGCAACCAGCTCCTCCTCTGGAATCTCCTTCCAACCAACGATGCAGACCTTGCCGATCCCAAGGCAGTCGTCCGTGCGAGTGACGTCACTGCTGTTGATCCAGCGCTGTACAACCCGCGCCTGCCTGGCAAGAGCACCAGGATCCCCCGACCGATCCAACTGAGCCTTCGTGGCGCCGGGATGGCGGAACTTGAACCTCACCTGCACGAAGAAGAAAAGCAATCAACACTTGTTAAATTGCACAATGTGAAAGGCAAATAAAGTGCTCATGTTAAACTTACCGCTGCAAGGATGACAAGCAGCTGAACAGGAAATAAACCAATTGGCAAGGCGCCACTCGAATCCCACAGAGAAGCACACTTAACGAAGGCAGGGCTGGAAAACGGACTGCCTCTCCTGTTGACGTGCCAGAGAATCCCCAAGAACTCTGCAACGGACCAAAACATACGTCAGAACATGCCACGTTAATCCCGAAACCCAATTAATGCAACCGATAAAAAAAACCTCAATGACTTACTGTCGGCGAAACGCTCAACGTAGTCAGCACATTTCGTGAGTAAGTCCTCAGGCACCTGCAGGGTTAGCTCTCCCTTGAAGTTCCGCTTCCTCTCCATAAAAATGCATGGTTCTAGGCTCAGAGCATAAAGGCGACAGAATCGGTAGATTTTACCGATCCGGTCGTTGAAGCGCACACACGCGTGCTTCAAAATGCCATTGACCTTCAGCAAGGCAGCGAGCTTCAAGCCCTGAGGGGAGTCAGCGATGTAACCAGCTTTCTCTGCACAAAACACGAATGACGACGAGTAAGTTAAAAACAATGAAAAACGAACGCGACAATTTCTGACCGTCACTTACTTATTAAAGTTGCGAGCATCGCATCAGGATCGGGTGAGAGGTTGAGCGTATCCGGCTTGAAATGGAAGTCGTCGCACGACTCCTTGATGTGGACCTGAAATTAAAAAATCACATCGCATTAGTGACTGTTTGTAAACAGCGCAGACGGCAAAATAGAGGGCAATACTCACCCGCCAATTCACTTTGGCGAGCTGATCATCGGCAATTTTCTCCGCCAGATGCTTCAACAGCGCCAATGCATCCTTCAGATCCGCGTCTCTCTTCTCAAGCTGCTGACGAAGCTCCACGTTCTGCTTTTCCTGGTCGTCAGCCTTCAGTTGAAGCTCGTCATTCACCTCCAGATGATGCCGTCCCTCCTCGCGAAAACGCGTAGCCTTGGTAGTATAAGCCTCCCCTATCGCCCGGGTCATCGCCAACTCCATCGGGTGATCTCCAGTTTTGCCTGTTTGGGCCGAAAACAGACGCAACAGAACAGCAAAATTAGCGAGTGTAAGCATGGATGAAGCGTGTCACATAAACATACACTCACCCGCAGAAGCAGCATCTTGTTTGTTAGCGACGGCTGCATCGACGTTTGCAACCACCGTCGCTACAGCAGGGGAACGACGTTCACCAGTGCGTTCAGGTGAACCGGCAGGAGAAGCCTCGACGGGCGAAGCAGAGGTGACGACAGGCTGTTGGTGAAGGGCGGGATTTGTCGCCGTAGGGAGCGTCGTGTCCTTCGCCCGCGTACCAGTGACTGTTGGGGGGGATTTGTCAATCTGGCTCCATCGAGTTTGCTGAATCCGTGCCCCGGTGGGCCGGCGATTGGGTTGAGCTTCGTCGGCTGCATCGTCAGCTACATCAGCAACACCTGCAACAAAATAACTAAAAAGAAATCACTTAAAAACATCACATACGAAAGCATGATCCAAGAAACTAATTTTTACTAACGCTAAGTACCTGAGACAGCGTTGGTCGAAAAGTACTTGTGGTTCTCCTTGCTTAGACGAGGCAAGGAGGGCCGAGACTGCAAATGCATCATAGCGGGAGGAACTAAGATTTTCGGATTGCCGCGGGCCATCGTTACAGACTTGAGACTAATAGCCTACAGAAGCGTGTAGCCAGCAACACGCTTCTGTAGGTATTTATAATATGCGGGACCGTGATAACAAAGAGCGCAAGCAGAAGCGGCTCGACGACATAAAAAAAAAAAGGCTATAACGGGATAGAAAACGCACCGTCATGTCATTGGGTCACCAAACGAGTGACAGTGGGGTGTGAATGATAAGGCTCGGGACGGGGCGCGACCGGATAAGCTCGGCCAAGGCGGAGGAAAGTTGAGTTTGAAACTCGAAATTTGAATTTCCAAAATGAGACACGAAGGTAGAGCAGGAACGAGGTCGTTTGAGAGGAGAAGGAAAGGGAGAGGGGGAAGAGAGGGTGTGTGAGGGTACTAAAGATGCAGAGAGTCATGGGGGTAGCAGAGGGGAGGTGGGGTTCGTGCCTGCCTTGAATCACGTGACAACGCGGCAGATTTCGCGGACCTTGCACAGCTGGAATCACTTCTTCTTGCCCCGCTGGAGGACTCAAACTGTGTATGGGCAGGTGTAGCTCTGAATTTCGTATTGCCTCGTTTGTCGCTTTTGAAACAGTGAAGCAAGCAAAGTGTTGACGCGGTGAATTTTTCTGCTGACAGGAACTTTACATCATCCACGCAGACAGGTTTAGTCATGTCGCGGGCAGTTGCACGAAGCAAAGGGTAATGTGTAGCAGTGACGTGGAGCAGGTGTTGGACTGGGAAATCAGCTGTTCTGCCCGCCGATGGAATAATCCACCGCGGTAGTACACTCGCAAGGCCAATGAAGACAGCTCGAGCAATACTTGTACTGTTCTGGCTGCTAGAACAGTAATGCTAGAGGGCAAAAGGAAAAAAACACAAAACAGCCGAGCTGTCTGGCCAGTCGTTCAGGCTGGCTTACCCGCTGAGCTGTCGCCGTGCAAAATGTAAGGCCAAAAAAAAAAACAATCACAGATGTTTGGCCAGTTGTTCAGGCTGGCTTACCCGCTGAGCTGTCGCCAGTGCCTCTGGCAGTCGAATCAGCAGCCGAATACTGCACAGCTGCCCGAGGCACAAAGTCTACTCGGTATACTACTAACCGCTAACATCACGTTCAAAAACACAGACGCATCCAACTTTACCAAAATGTGATAGGGTGTAATATGGCTATACCTAAAGTTTATATAATCTTTCTAATTCAAGCAAAGCCAGGTAACAGTTATTTTGTGCCCAAGAATTAGTTACAATATTTACAAAATATACAACCTACCATCTAAAATGGTTCAGGATAAATTTTGCGTTGGGGTGAGTCGGATCTACTGTGTTGGGTACGACATGAATCACACGCAATATACTCTCAACCGGCAGCACCCCGTAACCACGGCCTGATGGCCACCACTTTAGTGACTTCATGTCAGTCGTCGGGGACTGTGCGGTCTCACTGAAATAACGGCAGAATGCGAGTTGCTCCGTGATCTGCTCTTCCGTTGTGTCGCCGGAAACATCAATCGTCTCCACTGTCCGTCGCAGCGTAAACACACAAAGGAGTTTCGCTCGCCAAATCTGCTTGACTTTGTTGTCGTCCTCGCCCTCGATTGTGACATCGGAAAACCAGGGCTTCCCGTAGAACATCGGTGTAGCGCGTGCATACTGCGGGTATCTACTATACCTCGTGAAATCATCGTCAGGCGGCACAGCGACACCAGAGTGCACCTCGATCACGCGATGGTAGTGCACCTTAGTACGCTCGCCAGGATGCTCTCCATTAAGGTACGCTTTAATGGTCCCCTCCAGAAGTCGAAAGTCGGCCGGAACGCTCGCCCGATACGCTTTGAAGTTCTTGTCGTTTGAATCCCCGAGCACCAGTCGTGATGACGATGCTGACACTGTTGGACGTCTGCTCTCGATTGCCTGCTCACACAAATAAAGCCAATAACCAGAGCTAGATCTCAAGTGATGAGAGAAACAGATCCTCGTGTAATGTTCGACGGATGTGCAAACACACACACTCACACCCACACATACACCTCCCTCCAAACACACACACACATACTCACATACACACTCTCTCTCACACACACACACATACACACACGCACACTCACACACACATACGCACACACACACACTCGCACGCACACACTCCCCCACACACACACACACACTCGCACACACACACATACACATACACACTCGCATTCGCACACACACATACACACACGCTTCCACTCGCACACATACACACTCTCGCACACACTCATACACACACACACTTGCACATACACACACACACACACTCGCACATACACACACACGTACACACACACTCGCACACACACACACACCCGCACACACTCACTCCCACACACACACACATACACACACTCCCACACACACACTCCCACACACATATTCGCACGTACACACACACCCCCATATACACGGTCGCACACACACTCTCATACACATTCACACATACACACCCCCCCACACACACCCCCACCCGCACACTCGCACACATACACACACACACACACTCGCACTCGCACACATACACACACACACACACTCGCATTTGCACACACATATACACACACGCTCGCACTCGCACACACACACACACTCGCACACACTCATACACACACACACTTGCACATACACACACACACACATTCGCACACACACACACACTCGCATACACACACACACACTCGCACACACACACTCTCACACACACACACACACATACACACACTCCCACACACACACTCCCACACACACACTTGCACGTACACACACACCCCCACATATACACTCGCACACACACACTCTCATACACATTCACACATACACACCCCCCCACACACACCCCCACCCGCACACTCGCACACATACACTCACGCACACTCGCACACACGTACAAATACACACATTTTTACACACACATCCCCACCCGCACACTCGCACACACACACACACAAACACACACACACACGCTCGCGCTCACACACACACACACACTTGCACACACTCGTACACACACACCCACATACACACACGCACACTCACACACACACACACACCCTACACACGCGCACATCCGTGCACACACACACACATACACATTCACACATACACTTACGCACAGTCGCACACACACCCACAAATACACACACTCCCACACACACACCCCAATGCACGAACCTGTTGCAGAGCAACGCATCGTGCTTGATTGTCGCTGGCCTCCTCGATGGACGCGGTCATCTTCTCGATCAGCTCGGAAATGAGGCAACGTCGAGTGATCGCTGCCTCGGCGTTCCTCTTGTTCGACGCGCGGTACGGCCGCTTCATTATGGCGACGTGCACATGCTCATATACATCCGTGCAGTAGTGAATTGGGATGCCTCGCCGCCTGATGTCGTCGGTAACATGCAGCATCGCGTGTATCTTGGGGACGTTGAAGTGCGACTTCTGGTCCGCCTCGAACTCCGTCATGAGCATCGGTACCAACCTGCACGTATATGAACGTAAACGGTGATCAGTGATACATTACTATACAGGAAAACATTTAAGGATGCAACCGAACAACCATACAACGGCAAGTACGGACGACAAGCAATCACAAACACTTTTACTCATGTGCGTGTGAGGTTGTCGAGGTTCTCCAACGAGTCGTCATTGTGGTACGTCCGATGCCACGCCTCGGAATGCCAGTGGCAGAACAACTCCACTGCTCGGATCGTTTTGTCATCCACCTTGACCATCAACAAGAGCACTGGTAGCACTTGCATGACTGCCTGATGATGGAAGGCCTTGAAAGTGCCATTCCCACTGAAGTATCCGTCGGAGTGCGACGGTAGTCGAAAGAAAGACTGTCTGCTATACTGGGTGATGGTCTTGAGCGCGGCATCCAGTTTTTGGAGCTTCTCTGTACTGAGCTTCGACTTGAGACCTTCTAAGATGTGCTTGTACACACCCAGCAGCGACATGTGCATGAAGTCGGATGTGATTTGCCGATAAGGATTGGCAAAATCCATATCAGCAAATCGTTGTCCCCACAATGCGCTCTGCACAAATACAAACGGATGGGTTGTGATAAATTACCTGTCAGAATCCCAGCCATCACACCAACATCATTGCATAACATATGCAACAGCATATCGAAACCCTAGGTGCAAACGCGACGTCACTTACATGAATGCAGTGGGTACTGTGTGCACGCTCGAGGTCCGTGCGCGCTTATTTCGTACGCGCACGCTCCATCTCGCCCACAAGCTGCTTCTGACGCTCCTCCCTCCTGTACTCCAGTGGGTATTCCATGTTGTTGAGCTCCTCCTTTGGTACGGCGCATCTCGGACATGGGAACTTTGTCTTGATGCCCGACTTGGTTCCGGCGACCTTGCACTGCTCTGGGTAGTCGCCGACGTACGCGTACGTCATTGGATAAACCTTTCGACGAATGCCATATGGGTCCGTGAGTATCATACCGCTGCACAAGCAATGAAAATGTACGCAGCTCGTCGTTAGTGAAACATCACAAGCGCGAGTATCCATCGGCGAGCCTTGCATACATAAAACAAAGTGTATTCGCACGAATAACGCACTTACTTGTACTGCCCGGCCTTCAAGTCCTCCATGATGAGATTCAGGGCCTCCTGGAACACTTCAAGCCGCCGACGCTCTTCATTCCCTTTCGCGTAGAAGCCGCCGTCGTCGTCGGGTAACAGAGCGACAAGTCGATGGCCGTGCGATTTCCAACGATTACCCGAAGCAATGTTGGCCAGTGAGATGTACACTGGCCATCCCTTGAGTCCTCCATCGATGGTGAGTGTCGTTTCGTCGGAGTATATGATCACCGCAGCTACTGACGCCCCTTGTGGCAATTCGGCTAGGACTTCTCGCCACCAGCTCCCCGTCTTAGGACCCTTGTATATGCGCTTAGCTTCAGGGTCTCTGTTGGGTGGCGGTGGTTTCGCAACGAAGCCGTCCGCGTTCGCCACGTTCTCGTATAGGCTTGCCACGCAGTTCAGTGCAGCACGACGCCACATGATCACCGGCTCCAAATCCCCCTCCTTCGCAAGATTAACCTGCTCGAAAGGGTGCAAATTGGCATCGGCGAGTTGCAACTTCTCGTAGCCATCAAATGCGGCAAGGAAATTTATGGCTAGACGCCCGGGATTGCTCAACACCTCTATGAGGATGGATATCAACTCCTTGATATCCACCCTCGAGAGTTCGGAACCTCCTGCAGCCGTCCTTACAAAACGATATACGCGTGCGTCGGGATCCACCTTCGATGTGTCACCACCGGAGAAGCGATACCCTGTTGGGTCCTCGTTCATCTCTGCAGCGCCCACGTCCTCTGCCATGCGACTACTCTCTGCCTGCGCTTCACTGCGGGTACGTTTAGTTGTTCTCGTGCGAATGCGCTCTGCTGCAGCTTGGAGCGCCTCTGCAGCTCCGCCCTGGCTGCTTTCGTTTCTCAGATCTGGAGTTGCATCAGGAGCCTTGAACTTGTGCTTTCCCTTCGACATATGCCATGCCTTTGCCAACGAAGTAGGAAATTTTGCAATGCAGTCCTTCACGTCACATCGATAATGCCCCCCTTCTTCCATTCTGCCAAGTAGGATCTTGCCAACTGTATAAACTGGTATAATGCAAGTGTATATTATTGACACAACTCAGATCACCAAGTCCCAATCCTCAATGTGCCTACATCTAGAAGTCCCTAAGCAACAATCTTCGGCTGAAACACCTTCAGCAGACCTGCAGGTACACGAAATTGTCAAACATTATATATGTTGTGTTAGTTTAGGCTACAGTGGGTTAGCCTATAGGGGGTACACAATTCTAGGGTTAGGTACTTGTACTCTTTTCATTTGCTAGTTCATCCATTCCTGTTCAGTGATTCCAACATGGTATAGAGCAGGTCCTTCCTAGGACCGAAATTTTCTAAGGGCCCACCACTACGTAACTACCTACCTACCTACCTACCCGTGCCCTAGGGCGCCTCGGCGTGTCACGCCCCTAGAGGCCCCTCTTGACGGCCCCGCGCTAGCCCCGTTCAGGCCCCGTCGGCCCCTTTAAGGCCCCGTTCAGGCCCCGCGCTAGCCCCGTTTAGGCCCCGTCGGCCCCGTTTCAGGCCCCGTCGGCCCCGCGCTAGCCCCTCTCAGGCCCCGTCGGCCCGCGCTAGCCCCGTTTCAGGCCCCGTCGGCCCCTTTTCAGGCCCCGTCGGCCCCGCGCTAGCCCCTCTCAGGCCCCGTCGGCCCGCGCTAGCCCCGTTTCAGGCCCCGTCGGCCCCGTTTCAGGCCCCGTCGGCCCCGCGCTAGCCCCTCTCAGGCCCCGTCGGCCCGCGCTAGCCCCGTTTCAGGCCCCGTCGGCCCGCGCTAGCCCCGTTTCAGGCCCCGTAGGCCCCGCGCTAGCCCCTCTCAGGCCCCGTCGGCCCCGCGCTAGCCCCATTCAGGCCCCGATCGGGCCCGCGCTAGCCCCGTTTCAGGCCCCTTCGGCCCCGATTCAGGCCCCGTCGGCCCCGCGCTAGCCCCGTTCAGGCCCCGTCGGCCCCTTGCTAGCCCCGTCAAGGCCCCGTTTGGCCCCGCGCTACCCCCGCTCAGGCCCCGATCGGCCCCGCGCTCGCCCCTCTAGGGCCCCAACCGGCCCCGTGCCGACCTCGCCGACCCGTGCCCACCACCCAGAGGCCCCGGGCGGCCCGTTCCCGCCGCAGCACACGAGGGAGAGCGGGCGGCCCGTCCCCGCCGTGACCCGAGCCGAGCCGCGCGCCCCGAGCCGAGCCGCGCCACCCAGCCGAGCCGCGACCCGACCTGAACCGAGCCGCGCCGCCCTGCCCTACCTGGTTCGTCCTAGCTGCTTCTCCTGCTGCTACTACTGCTATTTCTACTGTTCCTATGGCTAGCCCACAGGTTCTCGTGTTCGATGCTGAGGGCCGCCCTGTGAAGTTTGACACCTGGCTCGATGACCTGCACCTCTACCTACAGCTCACAGCCAAGGATGACATCTCACTGTACGATCACGCCCTAGGCCTTGTCACTCCCCCTGCTACTACTGCTGACAGCACTGCTCGCTCACAGTGGCAGACTCGTGATGCCCACGCTCGCTTCGCCATTCGCAACTCCCTGCCGATCGACGAACGCGAGCACTTTGGTCAGCACAAGACTGCACAGGCACTGTACACAGCTGTAGTTGCTCGCTACTCCTCACCTGCCTCTGCCGCACTAGGCCGTCTCTCCCTCCCCTACCTGTTTCCCGACCTGGCCTCCTTTCACACAGTCGCTGACCTCATCACGCACCTCCGTACTAGTGAGGCCCGCTTCCGTGCCGCCATGCCTGCTGAGTTCCTTGCCACGCACCCCCCTCCACTCTGGCTCACTCTCTATCACCTAGTCACCCGCCTCCCTGACACACTGCGTGCTGTCAGGGACCACTTCCTAGCTCGTTGCCCTACTGAGCTCACCATTGCCCTCCTCGAGAAGGAGCTCCTTGCAGCTGAGGCTAGCATAGTCGCTGTAGGTGCCTCTCGTGGCGACCCCCGTACCCCATTCTTTGAGGGGTGTTCTCCTTCCCCCCTTCTTCCCTCTGTCGCCTCTGCTGCTGCTGTCAACCTTCTTGGTACTGAGAAGGTCGGCACTGCGTCTGCCTCGAGCGGACGCCGCAGCGGCAAGGGCAAAGGGGGCAAGGGTGGTGGCGGTGACGGCGGGGGAGGCGGCGGTGGGGGCGGTGGAGGCAGTGGGGGTGGTGGCTCGGCTGGAGGGGCGAGTGGCAGCGGCGGGGGAGGTGGCAGGAGTGGAGGCGGCGGTTGGGGTGGCGGTGGACGAGGCGGCGGCAGGGGTTGGGGTGGTCGAGGAGGTGGCAGCGGTGGTGGTGGCCGTGGAGGCGCTGGCGGTGGCCAGGGCCAGCAGCACACTCTCTCGCCCCAGGAAGTCCGTGAGTGGTACTCTCAGCACGGGGGTGGGGGTGGTCTTAGCTGCACGTACGTCATTCGCACTGGTGACCGCACTGGTCAGCAGTGTGGACGACCGCACGCCACACAGCGCTGCTTCTCTCGTCTCGACGACGCTTGGCGTGTTCAGTTCCCTCAGGCCACTGAGCTGCCCCGCTGGCTTGATCTCCTGAAGAAGGGGATTGATATCTATGCTCTAGACTTTGATGCTATTCTATCTGCCATGTATGTGATGTCTACTAGTGGAGAGGGTGCTGAGTACTTGTGTGTGCCGCCCGACCCGGGCATTAGGGCCAGTGCGTCTGCCGCTCCAGGTACTCACGTGTCGGCTACCCCAGGTGCTGGTGAGGCTGCTGCTCTAGGTGCTCGTGTGTCTCCCCCCCTTGGTACTGCGTCGACTGCCGCACTGCACACCTTCACACTGGACTCAGGTGCTTCTCGCTGCTTCTTTCGTGACCGCACTGCCCTTGAGCCGCTTGCTCGGCCAGTTGCTGTCTCCCTTGCTGACCCCTCTGGGGGTCCGGTCATTGCGACCTCTTCCACTGTCCTTCCCTGCCCTGCGGTCCCGTCGGGCACACTGTCAGGTCTCCACCTCCCCTCGTTCTCTACGAACTTGGTGGCAGGCTGTGCACTCCAGGACGGGGGTGTTCACCAGTTCACCCCTGCCTACGAGCGCGTGACACACTGCACGTGTGCTCGTACGGGCCGTCACTTGGCTACCTTCACTCGGCAGCCGGGGTCGGACCTGTACACACTGACTACTGAGTCCCCTCAGGTTGCTGCGACTGCGTCCGCGTCCGCGTCAGGTCAGCTGTCCGCCCCCTGCTCGTGTCGCTCTTTGGCACACGAGACTGTCCTCTGGCACCACCGCCTTGGCCACCCGTCTGTGCAGCGGCTTCGTGCCATGCACTCCAGGTACCTTGTCTCTGGCCTGCCCAGGGTCCTTCCTCCCCTCCCACCCTCGCCTGCTCCTACCTGTCTCCCCTGTGTCGAGGGACGGCAGCGCGCCGCTCCTCACTCCTCCTCGTTCCCCCCGACGACTGCTCCCTTGCAGACACTCCACATGGACGTGTGGGGCCCAGCCCGCGTCCGTGGTCAGGGTCAGGAGAGGTACTTCCTGATAGTTGTTGACGACTACTCGCGCTACACCTCGGTCTTCCCCTTGCGCACCAAGGGTGAGGTCCCTGATGTCTTGATCCCTTGGATCCGCAGAGCCCGTCTCCAGCTCAGCGAGCGTTTTCACTCGGACTTTCCTGTCCTGCGCTTGCACTCTGACAGAGGTGGTGAGTTCTCCTCCGACCTCTTGGCAGCCTACTGTGCTGAGCACGGCATTGAGCAGTCGTTCACGCTTCCGGCTTCTCCACAGCAGAATGGGGTTGCGGAGCGCCGCATTGGCCTGGTCATGGAGGTCGCCCGTACCTCCTTGATCCATGCGGCTGCCCCCCACTTTCTGTGGCCGTTTGCGGTCCGGTACGCTGCGCATCAGCTCAACCTCTGGCCCCGTGTCTCCTTGCCGGAGACCTCGCCCACGCTACTGTGGACGGGGGAGGTTGGCGATGCGTCGCGTTTCCGGGTCTGGGGGTCTCGAGCTTTTGTCCGCGATTCGTCTGCGGACAAGCTCTCCTCCCGTGCTGTTCCCTGCGTCTTCCTCGGCTTTGTCCCGGACGCGTCTGGTTGGCAGTTTTACCACGCCACCTCGCGCCGAGTCTTGCCCTCCCAGGACGTCACTTTTGACGAGTCCGTCCCCTACTACCGCCTCTTCCCCTACCGCACTGCCCCGCTCCCCCCCCCCGCCTCTCTTCCTCTCGCCAGGTGCTGCTGTTGCAGACCCCCTCCCCCCTCAGGGTGCCGCTCCCTCAGGTGTGTCTCAGGTAGACCCGGTTGAGCCTGTTGAGGTAGCTGTCGACTCTCGTCCTGCTGGGGGTGCTGAGCCTGGGGGTGCTGAGCCTGGGGGTGTGGAGCCTGGGGGTGTGGAGCCTGGGGGTGTGGAGCCTGGGGGTGTGGAGCTTGAGGGTGCTGAGCTTGGGGGTGTGGAGCCTCGTGGTACTGCGCTGCGGAGTCCGGAGTCTGGGGGTTCTGCGTCTGGAGGTACGAGGTCTGGGAGTCCTGCACCTGGAGGAGCCCTCTCCTCGGAGCAGCTACGTGCGTGGTACTTAGAGTACTGCAGCCTCCGGAGAGGTACCGCTCGAGCCGGACGTACTACTGGGACTGGTGCTAGTACTTCTTCTCCCGTTCGGGAGCTCCCCTCCCGCGAGCGGATCCGTGAGTGGTACGAGCGGCGCTGCACTCTTCGGAGTGGCGTGCCTCGTGTTACGGACCCCGCTGCTGTTGGAGCTGCTGCTGGTGCTGAGGACCCGGGCGTTGGAGCTGCTGCTGGTGCTGAGGACCCGGGCGTTGGAGCTGCTGCTGGTGCTGAGGACCCGGGCGTTGGAGCTGCTGCTGGTGCTGAGGACCCGGGCGTTGGAGCCGCTGCTGGTGCTGAGGACCCGGGCGTTGGAGCTGCTGCTGGTGCTGAGGACCCGGGCGTTGGAGCTGCTGCTGGTGCTGAGGACCCGGGCGTTGGAGCTGCTGCTGGTGCTGAGGACCCGGGCGTTGGAGCTGCTGCTGGTGCTGAGGACCCGGGCGTTGGAGCCGCTGCTGGTGCTGAGGACCCGGGCGTTGGAGCTGCTGCTGGTGCTGAGGACCCGGGCGTTGGAGCCGCTGCTGGTGCTGAGGACCCGGGCGTTGGAGCTGCTGCTGGTGCTGAGGACCCAGGCGTTGGAGCTGCCGCTGGTGCTGCGGACCCGGGCGTTGGAGCTACTACTGGTGCTGAGGACTCGGGCGTTGGAGCTACCGCTGGTGCTGAGGACGTGGGCGTTGGAGCTGCTGCTGGTGCTGCGGACCCTGGTGCGGGTGTCCCTGCTGGCTCTGGTGTCGCTGCTCGGTCTCAGCCGTACTTTGTTCCGCTCCTTCAGCAGGTTCTTGGTCAGCTTCCTCCTCCTTTTCCTCCTCCCTCCTTCGAGTGTCCTCCGCCTGTCCAGCTGCAGTCGGCGTTACCGTCTGCCTCCTCTCTCCTTGGTCCTGCTCCTTACACTGGTCCGACTGGAGGTCTTACTGAGCGGTGTGAGCCTGCGTCTCGTCCTGGGTCGCCTGTCCGCACTGCTCTCTCTAGTAGTCGAGTCCAGCGTCAGCGTCTTCCTGCTGTCCCAGGCACTCACCGGATGGCGCTTCGTCCGTCCACTGCTCCACAGCGTGTCCCACTGCCGTCTCCTCCTGCTTCCTCTCTTCCTGCTCTTCCTGACCCTGGGTCAGACTCTCTTCGTGCTACCAGTCCTACTGTCACGCGTCTCCTGGCCACTGTTGTCACTGACCCTTCCTTTGAGTCTGCTGCTGCGTCTGCCTTAGTTGCTGAGCTTGTCGACTTTGCTGCTCGCTGTCGTCTAGACTACGCTGCTAGCCTAGTTGCTGAGTCTGAGTCTGTCTGTCCTCCGTCCGTCGGGGGTGAGTGTGCTCTTGGCACTGACGTCCTTGAGGACAGGCAGGAGGAGTTTGAGTGCTTTGCTGCCGCTTTGCCCCATCTCGTGTCCATGCTTGTTGCCCCTGAGGGAGACCCGGATGCACCAGACATCCCGACCCCACGCTCTTACGCAGAGGCGATGGCCGGTCCCTACTCCTCTCAGTGGCAGTCTGCCATGGACACAGAGATGGCTTCCTGGAAGTCCACAGGCACCTACGTCGACGAGGTTCCCCCGCCTGGGGCGAACATCGTCAGTGGCATGTGGATTTTCAGGGTGAAGCGGCCGCCGGGTTCTCCGCCTGTCTTCAAGGCGCGTTACGTTGCACGAGGCTTCAGTCAGCGCGAGGGAGTTGACTTCTTCCAGACCTTCTCCCCGACCCCGAAGATGACCACTCTTCGGGTTCTGCTGCACGTCGCCGCTCAGCGTGACTACGAGCTCCACTCGCTTGACTTCAGCACTGCTTTCCTGCAGGGCAGCCTGCACGAGGAGATCTGGCTGCGCCGTCCACCTGGCTTCACTGGGTCGTTCCCTCCTGGTACCCAGTGGAGCCTCCGACGGCCAGTCTACGGTCTCCGCCAGGCGCCTCGTGAGTGGCACGACACACTGAGGACTACGCTTGCGGCTCTTGGGTTCGCGCCTTCTACTGCTGACCCGTCGCTGTTTCTACGCACCGACACCTCACTGCCGCCGTTCTACGTCCTTGTGTACGTTGACGACTTGGTCTTTGCTACTGCTGACACTGTGGCACTCGCCCACGTGAAGTCGGAGCTGCAGAAGAGACACACTTGCACAGACCTGGGTGAACTGACAAGCTATCTTGGCTTGCGGATCACCCGGGACAGAGCACGCCGCACCATCACCTTGACTCAGTCACACATGGTGCAGCAGGTCCTTCAGCGCTTCCGCTTCACGTACTCCTCGCCTCAGCCCACTCCTCTGCCTACCGGTCACTCGCTCTCAGCTCTGCCTTCGGATGAGTCCGTAGAGCCGAGTGGCCCGTATCCAGAGCTTGTGGGTTGCCTCATGTACCTGATGACCTGCACTCGACCAGACCTTGCATACCCTCTCAGCATTCTTGCACGCTATGTCGCTCCCGGCCGTCACCGGAAGGAGCACATGGATGCAGCTAAGAGGGTGTTGCGCTACTTGTGCAGTACGTCGGGCATGGGGCTAGTGCTTGGAGGGCGAGTCCCAGTTGTTCTCACTGGGCACTCAGACGCTTCTTGGGCAGACGACCAGGCTACTCAGTGGTCGTCTCAGGGTTACTCCTTCAGTCTTGGCTCTGGTTCTGTTTCGTGGCGTTCTACTCGCTCTTCTTCTGTTCTCAGCTCCAGTTGTGAGGCTGAGATCTACGCCACAGCCATGGCGGCCCAGGAGCTACGCTGGCTCACCTACTTGCTGACCGACCTTGGAGAGCAGCCTCGTTCTCCTCCAGTGCTGTACGTCGACAACAAGGCAGCCATTGCCTTGTGTGAGGAGCACAGACTGGAGCACAGAACGAAGCACATTGCTCTGCGTTACTTCCTTGCTCGAGAGCTGCAGCAGCGTGGTCAGCTTCGCCTGCGTTACGTGGCCTCTGAGGCCAACACTGCTGATGTGTTTACCAAGGCGCTTCAGCCTTGTGACCATCAGCGCTTTTGCACTCTTCTAGGCCTTGTGCCTACTGGACCTCACTTGCTTACTTCTTGAGTCTGTTTGTACTGTGATCTCTATATATAAACCTGCATGTGAACTGGTCTTGTGACCACTTGCTTGTGCTCGGAATTTGTGTGGTATCCTTGAGATCCACCCTGAGCTTGTTTTGCCTTGCTTTGCCTTGACTGGTCTTGTGACCCCTAGTTCTCCCCCACTTTGCCTATGGGGGTGTGTCAAACATTATATATGTTGTGTTAGTTTAGGCTACAGTGGGTTAGCCTATAGGGGGTACACAATTCTAGGGTTAGGTACTTGTACTCTTTTCATTTGCTAGTTCATCCATTCCTGTTCAGTGATTCCAACAGAAATGCCATAAGAAATGTTAGTGATTGTAGCCTGGAAGGCACGAAACCCTGCTGCTCATATACACAGTTATCCATAAAAGGAAAAAAAGAAAAAGAAAAACGAACAGCTCAGCAAGATAAGCAGAGCACCGATGTATTATTGCTCCCTGCAATGCTGGCTTACCTCTGGGTGTCGAAATGTAGGTGCGGTAGCAGCAAAACACCTGGAAAAACATAGTGTACAGGCAGGGTGGTTAACCATTCTCAACATGGCACAGATAACACGATGAAGAAGGATCTTCAAGGAAAATAACGCGAAATCACGGCAGCATGATAAGGGGCAGTGTGAACATTCGCGCAGAACACAGATACTCGCGATACTACGGACGAAACCTACATTGTTCAGATTTGAAGGAAACTACAGATCTGGAAAAAAAAAAAAAAAAAAAAAAAAACATGAAAAAAATGCAAAGGATTTCTGATTACCTGAGAATATCCTGCACGCGATTTCGGGTTGATGACGTCGAGAGAAACAGTGCCCTCGGCGCCAGCTAGACTGAGCCTGTGAAATTATTTTTCTAAGTAGGCGACGCGGAGGGAGTAGGGGAACGTGCGTGAGAAACAGCTATGGAGCAGATGAATGACGAAAAAACTGAATGACTGATCTGTGAATGCGAGCAGAGGATGGGAAGGGTGCGGGTGGGATGCACCAGAAGAAACATTGGGATGCACCTTCGCCTACTCTGAATCTGGCTGTTGGGTATCATTGGGTGGTAATTCTGTGCTGTCGGAGTCACTGTGCAACTCCACGCGTCAATTTCGGGACACAGTGTCATTTCTTCACCATACTATATTGCCACGGCATCACCCTGGGTCAACCTCACACACACATTCTGCCGTCGAATTCCTGTGATTGGGTAATGCGCGTTGCCTGAAATCTGAACGGAGACAATCGTGTCCATTGATCATTAACACAAAGCAGGGTTTTAAAAAAGGTCAGGAAGTTTTAGACTGTAATAGCAGGTTTTCAGTGCGGTGGCTGATCGAAATTGGATCGCCGAAATTGATGCGAGTGTAATAGTGCACACGCGTGGAAACTGGGCCACGTGTACATTTTCTCGCGCCTCTCTACAATCCTGCAAATCCGCACCACCCTCCCTCCCAGCCCACCGACATGATAAGGACCTGACCCTTGTATCACCGTACCTGCGATCGAACCTGCGCAGGTTCGATTTTTTGCGGAGTAATAAATGGTGTAGTGAATTTTGAATGCTTTCAGAGACATTCAGCGCGGTGCAATCAGCGATCGTGCAATCGAAACTGCAAAATTTCTAGAGGTGCCTCGTCCTAACACTTCCATTTCGCGCGCCAATTCCTTTGACAAATCCTGTAACACGTGGTTACAGTCCAGCATATACATATTATATGTACCAATCTCTGAATGTGATAATCTAATTAACATTGTTACATTCATATCATTTATACTTCACGGGCTAAATTCTCTTCGCAAGTTTCGCATACATGTAACTCACCGTTCATAGCACACCTAATAAGTACATTGAAATTAATAATGGCCACTATAAAAAAACCAGCATCTAATTGAAATTCATTCCCGTTCTACATGCCACATCTACATGTGCAGGAATGTCTCATTAACAGGTCACCCATACGATGTCTTCGTCCCACATTGTCGAAGCCCCAACACCTCGGAACCTCCAATCAAACGATTGGTTCTCTAGCGACTGGGGCATTTCCCAACCTCAGCCAAGCCGGAGGCTCGCCTCCCGTGTCTCAGTGATTGGTTGGTGTCAACCAACATTCCGATGAAATACCTGGCAACACGCAAATGAGCCGCCCGAAAACTGGGATGTCGAAACCTACTGGCCAACTGGACAGGTTTGCGAGGCGTTGACGATTGGTTTTACCCCTCCACTTGTCAACGACTGGCTTTCGGTTGGAAAACCAGAAACCCAAGTTTCGCGATGACATCGTGAGTAGTGAGGGCACAGTAGTGCGCATGAGGGTGACGCGCCATCGCGAGGCGCCATTTTTACGAGGTGCCATTCTCCAAGACTCAAGACCTCACACGCACCATCATGAGGGACCACGAGTGCGTCACGTCGCCTCGCGGTTTAGGGCAGCGTGTAACGAAATGTGCGAGCACGTGCATGACGCACGCGGTACGGAGTGGTGGGCCAAAATCAAAGAGCGCGCGACTGACTCACCGCCATTCGCTTCTGGTTTTCCTGAATCTGCTGCTTCCGCGCAGCTTCGTACTCCGACTGCGCGGGCGGAATCTCCGGCGCCATTTGCGGACAGAGAGTGTACCTGGTAACCAATTCGTGAATGCTCGCCTCTCGGTCGCACTCTCGCGACCTTTTCGCGCTAATTTTCGAATGTTGATGCTGAATGAATACAGCCCAGTTGCTTTTGTATCGGGAGCTGGTCACTGCACACGCCTCAAAGCCCGTAGCGATCATTCACACTAACTTCAAACTTAAGATAAATGTACACTACCCCTGCGTTTAACATTCTGCTTCATTCTAAGGCTCATACTGTTATGAGTTGTAAATGAGAAGAATGCGCAGAATGCAATAACGAGTAAGTGATTACAACGTCTGTCGAAATAATGAGCCGTAGCACTAATATAGCAGAAGCTAGCTAGGCCGAGGCCGCGGGATCGCGCAAGGTCGGGCGCAAGTTTGGGGTTGGGAAACCCGAAGGCGACGCAAGGGACGTTCGGAAGGCAAGGTCGTCGGATCGAGGCTGAACTCCGAAAGTTGGAGTTGTACGCGCAATAAGATGCCTCAGAAAGGAATTAGGGAAAATTCCTTACATATACCGCCACGGGCATCCAGTGGTTTCCGGCAAAACGATTTGCCAATTATATAGTATATCACCTAGTCCCAAACAACGCCAGAGCTCCACAAAACGCTCATCATGCCATGCCCATATTACGCCATGGGCCCCACGCAGCTCCAACAAGGGTCAGAACTGATAATCCCATCAGTGCCCACCCGCCCACTTGGGAATGACTCGCAAACACCTCTTCATGCTTACGGTCCCCAAACCACATCACAGCATTGTCCAGCGTCCAGTCCTTTTTTTTAGTCGACTCAGAAAAAGACTCACTGTCCAGCGTCCAGTCCTTTCCCCTCTCCAAGCCCTTCCCACGCCTTGCTTCCTCTGCCCCACCGTTCCCCTCCCTCACACCACCCCTTCCATCACCTCCTCCCTCTGCTGCACAGCTCTCTCCTCCTCCTACACTCTCTGCCTTGATCGCTTCGGGCGGGGGTATGTCGGTGGAAGAGAGAGGGTACGGGGCAGGTGTTATCTGGACAGGCATGACTGAGGCGACGTAGTCAGTGACTGGCACCTGTTGTGGGTAAGAGGAGGATCGCGAGAGGGAGGAGTGGGAAGAGCAGAGGGGGGAAAGTCAAACAAAGTGACTGCCTGGTGGATGGAGGTACAAGGTGGCACATTAAAATGGTTGTCTGCCAACTGCTATCTTGGCAGGACGCAGAGGTAAGCAGCAGGAGGTAAGCAGCAGGAGGTAAGCAGCAGGAGGTAAGCAGCAGGAGGTAAGCAGCAGGAGGTAAGCAGCAGGAGGTATCTGGGTGCGATGCCAATGGCATGGCATGGCATGCACGCATTAGGTGGCACAAGAAAATGGTAATCACCAACTGCCCTCTTGGCAGGACGAGAATACAGGTAAGCAGAAGGAGGCATCTGGGATGCCAATGGAATGGCATGGGCATTGCAGTGTAGGCATCACCTGGTGCAGGCATCATCACCTGGTGCAGGCATCATCACCTGGTGCAGGCATCATCACCTGGTGCAGGCATCACCTGGTGGAGAGGCGAGGGGAAGTTGACGCTGCGGTAGCCCGGAGTGGACATGAGGAACCGTGGATCGTATGACTCAAAGAGACTGCACAGGCATGGTGCGGGATGATACGGGCAGGGCATAGTGACAGGGAGCTTGTGTATGGCATGGCATAGCCCGGAGTGGACAGGAGGAACCGTGGTTCGTACGACTCAAAGAGACTGCACAGGCATGGTGTTGCGCACATGGCATGTCATGACACAGCACATCATGATATGTCATGACACAGCACATAATGGCATGTCATGACACAGCACAGCATGGGATGTCATGACACAGCACATCATGGCATGTCATGACACAGCACAGCATGGGATGTCATGACACAGCACATCATGGCATGTCATGACACAGCACAGCATGGCATGTCATGGCCCAGAGTGGACATGAGGAACCGTGGATCGTACGACTCAAAGAGACTGCATAGCGCACATGGCATGGTGTAAAATTGCATGGCATGGCGTGGCATGGCATGATAACAATAGGAAGCATGTGAGGAAAGGTTATGTTGCTCCAGTAGAGTCACTTTGGGGGTTGTGAAAGGTAAGGTTCGTATACGGCATGGCTGCAGTGGTGCTTGCAGTGGTCCTTGCAGTGGTGCTTGCAGTGGTGCTTGCAGTGATGCCTTTTTTGAGATGTCTCAAAAGGTAAGGATCTTATACAGCATGGCTGCAGTGTTGCACACACATGAGTGTGGGTTGGCTTGTGCACATACATGGTGTTGGCCGCACACTCATGGGTTTCGGGTGGCCATGAGGAGGCCATTAGACTGCGACAAGAAAATAGACTTCAGCATACTGTTGCATGAAATAACCGAAACTACTTGAGAAGGTGTTAACTGCCAAGGGAGGTGTTACCTGGCGAGAGAGACGTTGGAGCGAGCGTTGATTTGATGCAGAAACTGCAACGTGTGGTATGTGAAGAGATCCACCACTGTGACTCCCAGCTGGACGCAGGAGACAAGGGACAAGAGGCGGGGTGGGGAAGTCTAGTTTTGAGGCGCCTCAAAACTGGAAACGAAGGTAAAGATGGGTCGTGTTTTGAGTCAACTCAAAACAGTTAATGGGCGTGACCATTCACTCCCATACACATTAGCATATGCTCAGATCAGCAAACGCCTATACAACGTGCTTATATTGAAGTATATTGCTTCCATTCTGAGATGTGGGACGTACTCCTACCAGCAAGTAATTATACAGACGGCACTTATTGCAGAGTGTGACTATAGCAGACGGCACGTGAATCCAATCGAAAGTGCGTATCAATGGACGCACTTGTACAGACATGTGAATGTATTAAAATCAGGGAGGTAGGAGTAGGACTTACGTGTAGAATTCTGGTTTTGAGACGTCTCAAATCTAACACTTTCTACACGTGACTTCTCAAAGTCAGGGAGGTAGGAGCAGGACTTCCCAAAGCAGCATGTGACCATAGCAGAAAGCACTAATCTCACATTGTGCTGATGTGTTTGTGCACGCATGCGCTCACATCAAAGGCACGCATGCGCTCACATCAAAGGCACGCATGCGCTCACATCAAGGTCAGGCAGGCGGGAGCAGGAGATATAATAGCACAGTGCAATAAGAGCAAAGCGTGCTATCACAAGATGTGCCTGTAAGGCATGTGCTTACATCGAGGTCAGGCAGGTAGGAGTAGGACATCTCGCCCTTGGCACTGCTGGCGACAGAGACAATGCCGGGGGAGTAGATCTACAGTGAGGGAAGGGGATCACGTGGGGAGCGCAGAGAGGGGGAGGCAAAGGATGAAGGGTGAAGGGCGAAGGGCGATGGTGTGTTTCAATTGGCACTGCTGGCGACAGAGTCAATACCGGAGGAGGGTGAAGATCAGAGTAGATCTACAGTGAGGGGGTCACAGGGTGAACGGCGGGGAGGGAGGAGGAAGGCAGGCCGAAGGGCGTAGGCGAATACTGTCGGCCTTGGCACTGCTGGCGACAGAGACGGCACCTGGAGAGTAGATCTGCAGTGAGGGGGTCACAGAGTGAGGGGGTGAATGGCAAGGGGCGACAAGCAAAGGGCGCAGAACGACGGATGTTGACTGGTGGCGAGAAAGACTATTCTGGGGAGATGACAGGATGGTGAGGATGACAGGGTGGTGAGGATGACAGGGTGGTGAGGATGACAGGGTGGTGAGGATGAGAGGGTGGTGAGGATGAGAGGGTGGTGAGGATGAGAGGGTGGTGAGGATGAGAGGGTGTTACCTCGGAGCAGTGGGTTTGCGCCTGGCATGTGTCAATTATAAGGAGGATGGAGAGAGGGAGAGAGAAATAGATTGGTAAGCAGACATACTATTCACTGCAGAGCAGCATCAGAGCAGGGCATACCTCGGAGTAGAGAGTTTGCGCCTGGCATGTGTCGATCATGAGAAGGATTGAATGGTACCTGGGATGGGACAGGGGAAAGGGTGGTGAAAAAATATGGGAGAGGAATGGTAAAAATATGAGAGAAAAGAGAGGTATGGGAGGTGCTGTTATGGGAGAAGGAAGGAGGTTATCCAATGGCATTATGCGACCATGCGGAGGATCAAGTTGTACTTGCTGCTGTGACAGAAAGAAGGGGGCTGAAGGAGGGGGGGAGGGGAGGAAGGGGGGAATGATTGATTGAAAGGGGTGAACTCCAGGGTGCAGGTCAGGTGACTCTGGCAGGGAAAATGGGCGCGTGAATGTTGGAGGAATAAAATGTCTGAACCCGGAATCGAACCGGAGACCTCCAGTGTGTGAGACTGGCGTGATAACCGACTACACCATCCAGACATGTTTAACACGATTTTGGAAATATACTTTGACATTTATCAGGTCAAATAGGATGCAATAGAGAGATGCTGCTGCCCACCTGTGACCTCGGGGGCATATGGTTAGTGTAGGCCCAGATTAGTGGTTAGGCCAGATCTCGCAGTGTCAGAAAGAAGGACGGCACACCTGTGCTGCTGGTGCATGTGATGAAAGGCGCCCGCCAAATCTTGAGCTTGCAGCTCCTCTTTGTCCCGGAATTTCAGAAACTTGTCTCCCCCGTGGCCCGTCAGGTAGATGAAGATGTGAGAACCAGGAGGAACGCACAAACAGGAGGGACGACCCACCCACCTGTGCTGTTGGTGCATGTGGTGAAAGGCGTCGGCCAAATCTTGAGCCTGCAGCTCCTCCTTATCACGGAATTTGAGGAACTTGTCTCCCCCGTGGCCCGTGAGGTAGATGAGGATGCGGCTGCTGCCGTCCGACAGAAGCCGCTTGCTGCGCGGAACAGACGAATCGTGCCGCCCGGTGAGCAGGCGCAGGAACGCATCCACCGTCACCTCCGCCCCGCGGTAGTCCACCTGAGAGAGGGAAATGGGGAGGACGGGGGGACGGGGGGGCGGGGGGGGTGGGGAGAAGGAACGAGCAGAGACAGGGAGGGGGATGCGTCTGTGGTGGTGGTGGTGCAGGACCGCATCCACTGTCACCTCCGCCCCGCGGTAGTCCACCTGAGAAGAGGAGAGGGAGAGGAGAGTGGGAGAGGAGAGTAGGAGAGGAGAGTTGGAGAGGCACAGAAATGGGGGGAGAAGAAGTGATAGGAACGCTTAGAGGTTGTTTGTGGCGGTGGTCCGGGCTGTGGACGACACACAGGCACACATGGGCTCAAGCATTACCAATACTACCACGCCAATACTACCACGCCAATACCACCCTTCCCCTCACCTCCACGTGCTCCCCATAGAGGTTCAGGCGGTGGTCGGGGCTGTGGTTGAAGACACGGCACCCAGCCCATGTGATACCACTCCCACTAGATTCATACTCCATACCACCATCCCACCACCACCATCCCACCACCACCCCTCACCTCCACGTGCTCCCCATAGAGGTTCAGGCGGTGGTCAGGGCTGTGGAAGACAGATGGGCATGCCTGGGGCGGGGCCCAGCACTACCACTGTATCACCTCTGACACTGACCCCTCCTCTCACCTCCACGTGCTCGCCATATAGGTTCAGGCGGTGGTCAGGGCTGTGGAAGACACACAGGCACTACCACTGCTACCACCCCCAATACTAGCATCCCACTCATCTCACTCACATCTCATCTCACTCACATCTCATCTCACTCACCTCTCATCTCACTCACCTCTCATCTCACTCACCTCTCATCTCACTCACCTCTCATCTCACTCACCTCTCATCTCACTCACCTCTCATCTCACTCACCTCCACGTGCTCCCCATAGAGGTTCAGGCGGTGGTCGGGGCTGTGGAAGACACACAGGCTAGTGCTACTACCTCTCACCTCCACGTGCTCCCCGTAGAGGTTCAGGCGGTGGTCGGGGCTGTGGAAGACACACAGGCTAGTGCTACTACCTCTCACCTCCACGTGCTCCCCGTAGAGGTTCAGGCGGTGGTCGGGGCTGTGGAAGACACACAGGCTAGTGCTACTACCTCTCACCTCCACGTGCTCCCCGTAGAGGTTCAGGCGGTGGTCGGGGCTGTGGAAGACACACAGGCTAGTGCTACTACCTCTCACCTCCACGTGCTCCCCGTAGAGGTTCAGGCGGTGGTCGGGGCTGTGGAAGACACACAGGCTAGTGCTACTACCTCTCACCTCCACGTGCTCCCCGTAGAGGTTCAGGCGGTGGTCGGGGCTGTGGAAGACACACAGGCTAGTGCTACTACCTCTCACCTCCACGTGCTCCCCGTAGAGGTTCAGGCGGTGGTCGGGGCTGTGGAAGACACACAGGCTAGTGCTACTACCTCTCACCTCCACGTGCTCCCCGTAGAGGTTCAGGCGGTGGTCGGGGCTGTGGAAGACAGACAGGCTAGTGCTACTACCTCTCACCTCCACGTGCTCCCCGTAGAGGTTCAGGCGGTGGTCGGGGCTGTGGAAGACACACAGGCTAGTGCTACTACCTCTCACCTCCACGTGCTCCCCGTAGAGGTTCAGGCGGTGGTCGGGGCTGTGGAAGACACACAGGCTAGTGCTACTACCTCTCACCTCCACGTGCTCCCCGTAGAGGTTCAGGCGGTGGTCGGGGCTGTGGAAGACACACAGGCTAGTGCTACTACCTCTCACCTCCACGTGCTCCCCGTAGAGGTTCAGGCGGTGGTCGGGGCTGTGGAAGACACACAGGCTAGTGCTACTACCTCTCACCTCCACGTGCTCCCCGTAGAGGTTCAGGCGGTGGTCGGGGCTGTGGAAGACACACAGGCTAGTGCTACTACCTCTCACCTCCACGTGCTCCCCGTAGAGGTTCAGGCGGTGGTCGGGGCTGTGGAAGACACACAGGCTAGTGCTACTACCTCTCACCTCCACGTGCTCCCCGTAGAGGTTCAGGCGGTGGTCGGGGCTGTGGAAGACACACAGGCTAGTGCTACTACCTCTCACCTCCACGTGCTCCCCGTAGAGGTTCAGGCGGTGGTCGGGGCTGTGGAAGACACACAGGCTAGTGCTACTACCTCTCACCTCCACGTGCTCCCCGTAGAGGTTCAGGCGGTGGTCGGGGCTGTGGAAGACACACAGGCTAGTGCTACTACCTCTCACCTCCACGTGCTCCCCGTAGAGGTTCAGGCGGTGGTCGGGGCTGTGGAAGACGCGCCCAGGGTGGGGGTTGCGGGGGTTGCAGGGCATGTTGTCTGCCAGCATCAGGATGATTCGCTCATCTGAGACGCCCAGGTCCCGCACACTCCTGGAGTTTAAGGGGTGGAAAGTGGTGGGGGACGGCTGAATGGGGTTGCGGGGGTTGTCCGCCAGCATTAGGGTGATTCGCTCGTCTGACACTCCCAGATCGCGCACACTCCTGTGCTTCAAGTTGTTGCGGATCCGTTGTTGGAAGGGTGGAAAGTTTTGGTTGTGGGGAGTGGTTCATGGGGTTGCACGGGTGTTAAGGTACAACATTCCACACACTCCTGGTTAGAATCAGAAGACATGAGCAGCACCCAGCGAGACATCATTTGACAATAACGAACGGCTTTTGACACGACAGACGACCAGTAGTAGCGTGCAGAAGCAAGCAGCTGGGTGCAGCAGCAAAGCAGCGGCTGCATGTTACCTGTACAGTGCGAGGGTGTTGGCATTGTCTCGATAGTTGAGCCTGCCATAAATGCAGAGGAGATCGCACATTGCACAATGCAAATTACTCATCACACATCACACACACATCACACACACATCACACACACATCACACACACATCACACACGCATCACACACACATCACACACGCATCACACACGCATCACACACACATCACACACGCCTCACACACACATCACACACACATCACACACGCATCACACACACATCACACACACATCACACACACATCACACACGCATCACACACACATCACACACGCATCACACACACATCACACACGCATCACACACACATCACACACGCATCACACACGCATCACACACACATCACACACGCCTCACACACGCATCACACACACATCACACACGCCTCACACACACATCACACACACATCACACACGCATCACACACACATCACACACACATCACACACGCATCACACACACATCACACACGCATCACACACGCATCACACACACATCACACACGCCTCACACACACATCACACACACATCACCACAAGGTCGTGACAAAGGCATGAGGAATCATGAGGCATGAGGAGATACAAGCCATGATGTAACAGTAAATGGTGCATACTCCCAACAAGCCTAACATGCTTACCCATTCCCACACCCAACACACTCAGAAACTTTGTCACACCGTCCGTCACATGCCTACTCATCCCCACACTTGTCAAATATTCACTCCCTTTCACACATCTAATGCCGTCTTTCGCCATGATTCAACCCACTTCCATCCCTACACCAGACAAATCTTCGCTCACTCATACATTGTTACTGCTGCTCGCCTCACTTCCTTCCTCATCACCATTCACCACCGCATTGGACCGCGCCAATATGCACTCATCAGTTTCCGGACGATCCCACCAGCAGCACCCACACTTTGCTGCAGCCTGCCTTGGCCCCCTCCACCCTGACACCATACACGCTCTGCTGCTGCTCACCGCACCTCCTTCCTTATCACCACTCACCACCGCGCTGCACCCCACTGCATCTCATCAGGACGCACGCACTCACCAGTTTCGCCATGTTCCCACAAGCACCACCCACACGTTGCTGCTGCTCGCTTCACCTTACCCACCTAGAGCTACCGTTCACCACCACACTGCGCCCCACTCCACCCCACCCCATTACACGCCACCGCACCTCATCAGGACGCACGCACTCACCAGTTTCGCGAATATCCCACCAGGACCACCCACACGTTGCTGCTGCTCGCTTCACCTAACCTCTCTCAGTGCCACCGATCACCACCGTGGTGACCGCACTGCTCCCCATTGCACCCCACTGAACCCCACCCCATTACACACCAGTTTCGTGAAGATCCCACCAGCACCACCCAGACGTTGCTGCTTCCCGTCTCAATCCCGCTCGCCGCCATTCCTCCGATGTTTCCCCCAGCCTCAGCAGCGCCTTCTCCAGATGCAACCTGTGCGAGCAGTGCGACGATAATCGACGGCCATGTTACCCGTGCGACGCCTGATCTTGCGACTAAGCGAGGCGTTCGCCGAGAGGCGAGCAACATCGCTTCTTTCGCGGGTTTGTGCAGGAAACGAACGTTAATGATGAACGCCTCGCTCAAGGCTCAGGACAGGACTACACGAAAAGCTGCATGCAAAGTTCGAGTGGTATATTCTAACGATCCCACGTACAGGACTAAAATGAAATCGAGAAGAAATAGGAAATACGCATAGACGATCCCACGTGTAAAATCGACGAGCGCGACAAGGGGCGTGGAGTGCGGGGATCTTCCGCACTTGCTGTCGGCTGGTTTTGGCTCGGTTGAAAGGATGCTTCTGTTTAGCGTGCGACGCCAACGATATTGCCGACAGCGCGAGTTACCCACGCGCGAACGCAATGTGTGTAAAGATACAATATTTATGTTTGTAATAAATATAGCGTTGGTCGTGTACACCTACTTCTGACAAGGATAATATGGGAAAATATGCCACACGTAATCAACAAGGGTCTCGATAATTTGTTTGGTAAAAAAAAAAACGGGTACGGTCAACGGAAAGGGTGTTTTCACGTGTTTGATAAAGCGTTTCACGGAATCAGTCACAATCAACTGGGAAAAAAAAACGCGAATGGTCACACATGAAACTCCCGCCCAAAAAAGATAATACCCAAAACGAACCTGGATGCATTTTCGGATGAATCAACCCTAAACACAATTCGCCAGGCGTTTAGGGTTGATCCGTTCCCAAACCGCATCCAGTTCCGATTGGGTTTTAGTTTTTTTTAGAAGTTAGCTGATTGGTTGGACGCGAGCGGGAATATTGTAGAGTTTCAAGAATTTTTGGCGGGAGTTACAAGTGTGACCATTCGCGTGATTTTTCACCTGTTGTTAGTGACTGAATTCGTGACCCCACTTACCAAACCCATCAGGAAACCCGATACAGTGACCGTACGCGTTTTTTTTGTACCACTCACGTTATCGGGTCCCATGTTCGTTACGTGTGGCATATTTTCCCGGATAATATCGCTACAGCACTGTGCACTGTAGTCATGTAGAACCGTGCATAGATATTTGTTCGGCATTCTCAAAGAAACCTGAACGGTTCCAACAACACAGGAGATGATGACTCTCGCGGGGGAAAGACTCCTACAAAAGGTGCCCTTGGGGGTACCGCGATCGTCGGAACGGAGAACGCGTTGGGGGGTGACAATGCAGCCCAGTTACATTACTGAGTTCCACAGCAGGTCTTAGGTTCTTAGTATTCCAGAAAGACTTACAGGCAAGCTCGAGCCTCGATCGACGGCCCTAGGGTGCATTGACGACGGCAGGGTGCATATCGACGGTCGCCGTGATCCATCCACTGTCTCCGTGTCTTTTCTTAGCATCCGTTTCCCCCTTGACCACTTCCTCGTCCAACGATTCCTGGAATCCCCACGTTCTACCCATCTCGTCTCCACCACTTCCCGCCATCGCCATCTTCCACATTTCCGTCCATCTCAGTCAACCTCCGTCCAGCTCCGTCTATCTCCGTCCATCTCCGTCGCCGCCTTCCATGGCGGGTCGCTCGCCGCTAGGCACGGCGGGTTTGCGGCCGGACGACATGATGATCGCCGCGGGCGACGCGGAGATCGTACGGGAGACGTACAAACGGCTGCAGCCGCATCTCAGTCACCATGCATTGATCATGTTCCTCACGTACGTACCCGCTATAGGACGCTTCGTTTGCACGCATTAGGACGACATGATGATCGCCGCGAGCGACGCGGAGATCGTGCGGGAGACGTTCAAACGGCTACAACCGCACCTCAGCCACCACGCGAAGATCATGCTCCTCACGTATGTACCCGCTCCGCTATAAGACGGTTCGTTTGCACGGATTAGGAGGTGGAGAACGTGTGGGAAACATTCAAACGGCTACAACCGCACCTCAGCCACCACGCGATAATCATGTTCCTAACGTACGTACCCGCACACAGTAGCACGCGGAGATTGTGCGGGAGACGTTCGAACGGCTGCAGTCGCACCTCAGCCACCACGCATTGATCATGCTTCTCGCGTACGTACTCGCTCCGCTATAAGATGGTTCGTTTGCACGGATTAGGAGGTGGAGATTGTGCGGGAGACGTTCAAACCGCTGCTGCCGCGCCTCAGTCGCCACGTGCTCGTCATGTTCCTAACGTACGTACCTGCTCACACTAGCACGCGGAGATCGTGCAGCAGACCTTGAAACGGCTGCAGCCACACCTTACTAGCCACCACGCATCGACCATGTTCCTCACGTACGTACCCGCTATAGGACGCCTCGTTTGCACGCATCAGGACGCCGTGGTGATGGCCGCGAGCGACGCGGAGATCGCTCGCAAGGGACTCTTCATATGAGGAGTCTCGTCATATCCGCCTCAATGCTCGTATCCTTTCCTCTCATTCTTCCCCTCGCATTCGCGTGTGTGTTCATGCCCTTGCCAGCAGCATATTCGACGTGTCGGAGGAAGCAAGGGATCTCATCTGCTTCGTGCCCCACCGCCCATACATCTCATCAGGTCTCTCATCCTCACAGCCCTCCAGCATATTCGACGTGTTGGGGGAGACGAGGGACTGCGTCTGTTCAGTATCGCACTGCTCATGTGCTATCACGTGCTTTCTGTGCGCTGCACTCATTCCCTCCCCGCCAGCATGTTCGACGAGTCAGAGGAAATGAGGGATCTCGTCTTCTGGTCCGTGCATGACTGCTCATGCATGCAGCTAGTCATGTGGCTCTCCTCTCCCCCCCGGCCAGCATATTAGACGTGTCGGAGGAGATGAGAGAAATTTCTTCTGGTCAGAAGGATAATTTTGCGCGATTTCGCAGTGCTCGCCCGAGGGCACTTGTATGATGTACCCCTTTCATTCCCTCTCCGCGTATGATGTTCCTCCAGCGTATTCGACATGTCGGCGGAAATGAGGAAGCTCTTCTAATTTGTGCCTCACTGCTCGTGCAACTCTCGCCGTGTTCTTCTCACTTGTTTATCTTCGTGCACTCCCCTCCTCTCCTCCTCGCCAGCACATTCGACGTGCCCGAGGAAATGAGGGATCTCTTCTGGTTTGTGCCTCGCTGCTCATACATGCATCTCTTGCCATGCTTCTCTCATCCCCTCCGCTCCTCCCCGCCAGCATATTCGACGTGCCCGAGGAGATGAGGGATCTCTTCTGGTTCGTGCTGCACTGCTCATGTGCTTCTCACATGCTTTTTGTGCACTGCTCATGTGCTTCTCATCTCACATGCTTTTTGTGCACTGCACTCCCCTCCTCCCCGCCAGCATATTCGATGTGTCAGTCAGAGGAGAGGAGGGACCTCTTCACATCTTGCCTCACTGCTCCTTCCTCTCATTCCTTCCCGTGCCTTCTTGTGTCCGACCAAGGTTCAAAAATACGACCGTATTTTTGAAAATTTACCGTAAATTACGGTATCGTAATTTACGGTCGTAAATTACGATAAAAAACGGTTTGACGTTGCAAAATTAGGTTGGTTCAAAAATACGGTCGTAAATTACGACCGAAAGTTTGAAACCGAGTTTGTGTATAGCGAATTTCAACATTTCCCAACCGTCAACCTGTTCGTGAGAATTTTTGTGGCCCCAAACCCACTCGAGAGTGTTTTTTTCCCGAGTCGTGAGTGTCAGCAAAATCTCGAGGCGCGACATTGTGCATTTTGGTGACAGTTTAAAGCTGCAGTATACATTTGAAAGGTTGGGTTAAAAAACTTTTGAAATTTGAAAAGTTGCCCGAAAGCTGTGAGGCACACAATAAAAACCATAAACCCAGCTGACAAATGTATACTGCAGCTTTAACAGGTTTGTTGCCCATTCGCACACTCGTTTGTGTATTTCGCCGAATCGCAAATGTACAAATTTGTGCGACGCGGCAAATTGTACATTTGGCGAACGGATAACACAAGTCTACCCGTTTCGCCAAGTCGGTGGGTCGTTTCGCGGCCTGTTCGTTTTTTTCGCCCGCATGCGCTACTCAACTCAATTTCGACACTGCAAAACCATTCCAACCAATAGCGTTCGTCCAATCTTCATCCCTTCCATCTCATCCCTTTTGCATATTCCATTCGCCAACGCAACACCACCAAGTTAAACCAGGGCAAAAACCACCATTCTGTAGTGTAGTATGTTGTCGCCTTCCTTGTCATCGTTGTTAGCTTTCTAGGAATTTCTGGAAAAAAAAATTCCGCAAAAAATGTCCATTTAAAAAACGACCATATTTTTGCCAAAACCACCGTAAATTACGACCGTAATTTACGAGCCGTAATTTACGTTTACCGTATTTTTGAACCTTGTGTCCGACACGTCGATCACCTCCTTGCCAGCATGATCGACGTGTCGGAGGAGATGAGGGACCTCTCCTGGGTCGTGCCTCACTGCTCATGTACCCCTGCTGCTGCTCATCCCCTGCTGCTGCTCATCCCTCCTCATCTGTTTGTTCCTGCTCGCCTCCCCTCCTCCCGCCAGCATATTTGACGTGTCAGAGGAGATGAGGGATCTCTTCTGGTTCGTGCGTGACATGGACGAGCCGGCTCCCACCAACCCCGTGCTGCAGAGACACGCCAACACCGCATTCAAGCTGGTCAGTGTGGACAACAGGGTGTGTTTTGGTGGTTGGGTTGTGGGAACAGGTGATTGGGGACGAAAGGGGAGAGGAAAGGGGGACCTCCCCTGGTTCATTGGGACATGGACGAACCAGCGCCCACCAACCCCGTGCTGCAGAGACATGCCAACACCGCTGTCAAGCTGGTGAATGGGTGGAGAAGAGAAGAAGCGAGGCGGAGAGGAAAAGGGGGGAAGACGGAAACGAGGGTGAGGAAGTGGGGCTCTTCCGACGTTTCTTGGATATGGACGAGCCAGTGCTCGGCATACCTCTGGAAATGTCGGTTCTGGGATATAGGATCCAGGCCTCATGCTGCCAGTTGAATAACATGCCCCCATGCCATGACATTGACATGCCATTCCCTGCCATGCCTGCTTGCCACCATGCTGTGACACCTTGCCTTTGATCATCCCACTCCACTCTGCCCGTACATATGCCGGTAACCCATCCCGCCACGTCAGATCTGTGACTCGTGCTGCCAGCTGGACGACAGATCAGCGGTGGCCGGCATGCTGCCAGCGATGCAGGCTCTGGGCGGCAGACACATCAAGTACAACGTCAGGCGTCCACATATGGCGGTACGGTATGACGTGATGTGATGTGATATATATTTGTGACGCCCACATAGGGGCATGGTGCATAGAGCATGCGGCATGGGGCATGGGGCATGGGGCAATGGGGCATGGGACATGGAGCATGGGGCAATGGAGCATGGGGCATGGGGCATGGGGCAATGGGGCATGGGGCATGGGGCAATGGGGCATGGGGCATGGGGCAATGGGGCATGGGGCATGGGGCAATGGGGCATGGGGCAATGGGGCATGGGGCAATGGGGCATGGGACACCACGGTCCGACCGTCTTTCCTCTCGCTTGCCCTGACTCCGCCGACCTTTTCAGGTGTTCCGGATGGCCTTTCTCAAGATATTGAGCAACGCTCTGGTTCAGGGTGGGCGGACGAGGTGGAGGGAGCATGGAACAGCTGTCACTGATCATCTACTCCCCCTTCTGTTTTCAATCTATTTTCAATCTGAGCATGGCCTTTCCCCACTTTTCCAGCTCTTACCGACCACCTCGATCCCTGCCTGCCTCTCCCCGCCCACTCCCTCATGTGTTTTTGATGGCATTCCTTACAACATTGGGCAAAGATTTGCGCTCAGGGTGGCCGGAGGAGGTGCAGGGAGCATGGGGCAGCTCACGCCAACACAACACACCAACCGTATTATTTGTGTGATTTTCTATCCTCGCCGTCCCACACTCAGGTGTTTCGGATGGCGTTTCTCAAAACAGTCGGCAAGGCTTTGGGTTCGGGGTGGACAGAGGAGGTGGAGGGAGCATGGAGCAGGGCGTATGGGAAGGTGGAGGAGATGGTTGCGGCAGGGCTGGGGGGAAGATGAAGGGGAACGTGGGAATAGCTGGTAATAACTGGGGGAAACTCGTTGTGAGGGAGGCGGGAGGGGGGCAGGAGGTAGGGGGGTGGGGAAGTGGAGGTAGAGCGAGCATGGAGCAGGGCGTATGGTCAGATGGAGGGTGTGGTTGTGGCTGGGGTAGTGGGGAAATGAGGGAGGGTGGGATAATCGGGGGAAGCTGGTGGAAAGGGGAGGGGGGAAGGAGGAAGCGAGGAGATTGGTGCATATGGAAGGTGGAGGAGATGGGGTGTGGTGGGGCCAGTGGGGACATGGGGAATGGCGGGGCCAGTGGGGAGATGACTTTTGAGGTGCCTCAAAAGGAATGGGGGAGATTGGTGGATATGGAAAGGTGGAGGAGATGGGGTATGGGGGGGCAGTGGGGAGATGGGAAAGTCTGAAGGCTGTTGTGTTTTTTTAGGCGCCTCAAAAGGCTGATGCGGGAAATGTAAAAGGCGAGTGGAGGGGTGACTGGTGCACATGGGAGAGCAGAGACGAATATGACGGATTTGGCAGGGTTTTCAAGGGATAAAAAAATGCTGGAGATGCTTATGTTGGGGATGAGGGGAGATGTGTACGATAATGGATGGGGAAATGTGGGGGAGTGGAGATGAAGGGAGCATGGAGCGGGGTGTGAGGGAGTCAGTACAGGAGATGGTTACAGAGGCGATGAGAAGGAGAAGATTGCGTATTGGAGCGCGTGGATAGGGAGCTGCAGAGAAGTTTCCTGGATGCATTTTCTGCTTGGTCGTCATTGCCAAGGACCCCCCAACCGGTTTGGCGATCAATTCTAAAGAGTTGTAGAGTAGAAGGTTCTTATAAGGACGGGCAGAGTTACAATCAATCGAGAGAGCTATAGCTTCTACCAAAATTACCTTCACTGTGTAGTGTGACATGACAAGTATCAACGTAAGAATTCTAGCTGGACGAAAACATAAATACACTGCTTATTGGACTAGTGGAGGCGCATCCCAGATCCTTGAAACGCGACCTAGATTTTGAGTAAGGAAACCAAGCAGAGGAGGTTCGGTGCCAAAGCTTCTGGCCAAGCCTCAGAGACGAAGCTTTCGGGGTTAAATGTGAAAGGGAGATTCAGTACGGTACGTGGATATAAAACGGTAGTGAGTGAGATTCAAAAGCAGGTGCAGTCAACCCTTGGTATTGACTGGCTTCCCGGAGTTTGTCGCTCATTTCCCCTCGGCTTTCGCCACCTCTCGCCGTATCGCAGCGCGGTTACAAACTTACTAGCGGGTAGTCCCTGAAAATGCATTCGGGCAGTCGCTAAAATAACTCGCCTACTTCAAACACAGCAAGCGGCCAAGCCGCGGCAAGAACGCGCTCCAGAAATTCGAATGCGGGCAGCCAAGCGACCATTGCGGGAACAAAACACAGTCTCAGGCTCGGCAGCGACATGAGAGAATCCCGCGACATTCTCCCTACCGAGCCTGGACTCTCTCCCCCAAACCAAGCCACTGGGGCCCTTCTCCCTCGCCCTCCCAATCTCCCGCCATCCCGTCACCTCTCGCCATCTCTCTGACTCAGCGCTGCCGAACAAGGTCTCGTCTACTTCGCCTACAAATCCGCAGCCAAAAAACCATTTCTATCGTCTCAAGTTAGCTTCTGCATTCTGCACTCCATCGCCTCTAGCCTTCGGATAAGCTTCACGTTTGCTCACGTTCTGAAGAGTCACCACGATGGCCTTAGAGCCTGACTACCCCTCGTACTTCAGTGCGCTTAGTTTTTGGAAGAATCTTAGTTGCAATACCAATTCGACGCAACCCTTGCTGCAGCCTCGGAGCTCTTCCAGCAGCACGATCAAGCTCCGCCAGGCCGACAGCTTCGGGCTGGCGCCCTGCGGCAGCGAAGCCGGCGACGCGATGCTCTCCTACGCTGACGCCAGCAACGAAAGCGTCGACGACGCCAGACGCGACGAAGCCTGTCTTATCGACGCTGCAGCATCGCTGCTAGGAATGACGAATCAAGAAGTGCAAGGTTCAGCGACATCGGATCCGACGACGACCGATCTGACATCTTCAGGTTCGTCGATGCTGGATTGGCCAACTTCGGATCCAATGGCGTCTGTACCGGCGGCTGTGACGTCGCCGACGGAACGGGTGGCATCGGAATCGATAATTTCGGAATCGTCGGAAGCGGTGATGTCGGAACGGGTGGCGTCGGAACCGTTAACTTCGGAAGTGGCAGCGTCGGAAGCGGTGACGTCGGAATCGATGTCTTCAGAATCGATCACTTCGGAAACGGCGGAGGCGTCGGAAGCGGTGGGGTCGAAACCGCAGGCGTCGGAACTGGTGGCGTCGGAAGCGGAGGCGTCGGTAGCGGAGGCGTGGGAAGCGGAGGCGTCGGTAGCGGGGGCGTCTGAAGTGGCAACTCCGAAACCAGCGGTGACATTGCAACCAGCAACATCGTTGTCGCCGGTTGAAGGTTCACTGACGGCGGCATCTGGGTTGGCCAAGGCAGCGACAAACTCGGTACTTACCTCATTCGTGCCGTCTCGCATCCCCAAACCAAGCGGTCAGAGAACGTTGTTCGTGAAAAGCCGCGCGGCGGAGGGTTCGACGCTGATTCCGCGGCCCGCAGGAGCCACTGCAGCAGAACGGCAGGTGCGCGGACGAAGGAGCTCCAAAGACACGAAGCAGCACGAGGGGAGGAGCGATGCGATTCCCGCGGCTTCTAAGCAGCTTCGTACTGGATCATCGTCCGCGCTAGTGCGGTCTGCAAGCTCCCGGCGTCCATGGCGGCCGTGAACACTGATGTGACTCGCTGGTGACTCAGCAGGTCGGACATATCAACCTCTAACCTTCTCATGTACCAAGACTGGACCCGTCGTTTAAGAAGCAGCAGAGTCAGGACTACGACTCCAGCGGGATGAAGATGTGGGGAGCACAGAAGCAGAGCCAGAAGCAGATCGCATCAGTGGGGTGGTGGTTGGGAGGTTGGGGAAGTGGGATGAAGGTGGGACCCTTTTTTGCACCCTGCTCGTCAGGGTGTTCAGGAGATTGGGTTGGCGAAACTGGGGTGGGCTGGAAAGATCGTCATCTGCTGTCATGTGGCTGTGCCTTGGGTTCCCTCATAGGTTGTCTCTCGTCCAGTGCGCTCCCAGAGGGATGGCTCTGGTCCGGTGCGCTCCCTAAGGGATGGCTCTGGTCCGGTGCGCTCCCTAAGGGATGGCTCTGGTCCGGAGCGCTCCCAAAGGGATGGCTCTGGTCCGGTGCGCTCCCGAAGGGATGGCTCTGGTCCGGTGCGCTCCCAAAAGGATGGCTCTGGTCTGGTGCGCTCCTAAAGGGATGGCTCTGGTCCGGTGCGCTCCCAAAGGGATGGCTCTGGTCCAGTGCGCTCCCAGAGGGATGGCTCTGGTCCGGTGCGCTCCCAAAGGGATGGCTCTGGTCCGGTGCGCTCCCAGAGGGATGGCTCTGGTCCGGTGCGCTCCCAGAGGGATGGCTCTGGTCCGGTGCACTCCCAAAGGGGTTGCTCTGGTCCGGCGTGCTTCCAACGGCTGGCGCAAGTGTGGTGTTATCTTTAACCATGCCAATTAGTCACTTGCTGTTGCTCACCTTGTGTTAGGTTCATGATTATACTGAAATAGTTGTGTAGTTGCATGTATTTGGTCTCTTACAATATTTGTGGCTGATTAAGGGTGTTTTTTCAGAAAGGGAAGATTAAAGCCAGCAGCTAAAATAGTGACCCCCCCCTTCTAGTTGGGTCCACTTGAATTCTTAACGGAAGTTTGGGTGGTGTTATGTTCTTTTTTTTTTTGTCAAACTAGTTTGATACTCGTGTGAGTCTTCGCATATTTTATCCAACAAAAGGCGTCACAAGCATGTGCACTGCAAATGTGTTGCAAGTTTGCGACACGCAAGTCTCATTCACATGCAGTGCAGTGCCAATTTCAGAAATGTGCAATTCACGCACAGCAAAACGCCTTAGCAAAAAACCTGTATGGCGGCAAAAACAGCATCGAGGAACAAAAAGAACGGAAAAAACAGAGAGTTAGCAGGGTGACCAGAGAAGAACGCGACAGGGCGACGGAAACGGGGCGTGAGGAGAGATATAAGTGTGCACAAATCGCAACGGGGCGTGAGGATAGATATAAGTGTGCAAAATTCACGGAAAGAGGTAGGGTGATGGGAGGGCAGGGAAGAAGGGCGTGAAGAGCACGACGACTACATCTAGCAGTAACGGGAAGGGAGGGGAGAGAGAGAGGTCGACGGGAAGGGAGGGGAGAGAGCGATGGAAACCATCGCTGGACAACGGTCGTGCGGGTGCAGCATGTAGAAATGCGACGGCGTGCTGTTGTCAAACATATACCTATGTTATAGTTTTGGGTAGGCTGTAGTGGGGTAGATAATGTGGGGTAAAACCCCTTAGGTTTCCTTCTTGTACCAAACCTCTCGATAGTCAATCCATTCCTGTCTAGTTTCTGTGTTGGTATCTAGAGCAGTAGGTCTTTAGGACCTAAGATTAGGGCCCACCTGTTACCGCGTTACCTCACCTACGACCTTGCCTGCCTGCCTGCCTTGCCAGCTGTCTGCGCGCGCCTCGGCTGCACGCGCGCATACCCTTTTTTTTTGCGTGCGCCACTTAAGCAGCCCGCGCAGCCCGCTTAGGCCCCGCGCGCCGCTGTAGGAGCTCGTGTGCGGCCCACTGCTGCCCTGTGAGCCGCCTTAGGATGTTAAAGCTTAGGCAAGGGTGGTATTGGAATATCAAGAGTTTGGTACAAAAGGAAAAGCCTAAGGGGTTGTACCCAACAGTGAGTACCCCACTAAAGCCTACCTAAACTACAACATATAAACATATGTTTGACACACCCCCATAGGCAAATTGGGGGAGAACAGCGGGTCACAAGACCAGGCAGGAAGTGCAAAGCAAGCTCAGGGTGGATCACAACGTCACCACACAGTCTGAGCTGAGCACAAGCAAAAGGCCACAAGGCCAGTTCACATGCAGAGATATATATGTAACAAAAACAGCACAATGATATCTACCTACAAGAGCAAGCATGCATGTATACATATAGATCACAGTACAAACAAAGCCTACAGCAAGTGAGGAAGTGTGGGCACAAGGCTTAACAAGGTGCAGAAACGCTGATGATCACCAGGTGGAAGCGCCTTGGTGAATATATCAGCAGTGTTGGCCCGAGTGGCCACGTAAGCAAGACGAAGCTGGCCACACTGCTGCAGCTCTCGAGCAAGGAAGTAACGCAGAGCGATGTGCTTCGTTCTGTGCTCCAGTCTGTGCTCCTGACACAAGGCAATGGCGGCCTTGTTGTCGATGTACAGAACTGGAGGAGAACGAGGCCGCTCTCCTAAGTCGGTCAGCAGGTAGGTGAGCCAGCGTAGCTCCTGTGCAGCCATGGCTGTGGCGTAGATCTTGGCCTCACAGCTGGAGCCGAGAACTGAAGACGAACGTGTAGAACGCCAGGAAACTGAACCAGAACCAAGGCTGAAGGTGTAACCCTGCGACGACCGCTGCGTAGCCTGGTCGTCAACCCAAGAGGCGTCCGAGTGACCAGTGAGGACAACGTCACCCCGTCCTCCAAGCACGAGCCCCATGCCCGATGTACTGCACGAGTAGCGTAGTACCCTCTTAGCAGCATCCATGTGCACCTTTCGGTGCCGACCAGGAGCCACGTAGCGAGCCAGAAGGCCAAGAGGGTACGCAAGGTCAGGACGAGTGCAGGTCATCAGGTACATGAGGCAGCCCACTAGCTCTGGGTACGGACCACTCGGCTCTACGGACTCGTCCGAAGGTGGAGCTGAGAGCGAGTGACCTGTAGCCAGAGGAGTGGCCTGTGCTGAGGACCAGGTGAAGCCGAAGCGCTGAAGGACCTGTTGCACCATGTGTGACTGAGTCAGTGTGATGGTGCGGCGTGCTCTGTCCCGGGTGATCTGCAGGCCAAGGTAGCTGCGCAGCTCACCCAGGTCTGTGCACGTGTGTCTCTTCTGCAGCTCCGACTTCACCAGGGCGAGCGCCTCAGTGTCAGCAGTGGCAAAGACCAAGTCGTCGACGTACACGAGGATGTAGAACGGCGGCAGCAAAGTGTCGGTGCGCAGAAACAGTGTCGGGTCAGCAGTCGACGGGGCAAACCCAAGAGCCGCAAGAGTCGTCCTCAGTGTGTCGTGCCACTCACGTGGCGCCTGGTGGAGACCGTAGACTGGCCGTCGGAGGCTCCACTGGGTACCAGGAGAGAACGACCCAGTGAAGCCAGGTGGACGGCGCAGCCAGATCTCCTCGTGCAGGCTGCCCTGTAAGAAAGCTTTGCTGAAGCAAGAGAGTGAAGCTCGTAGTCACGCTGAGCGGCAACGTGCAGCAGCACCCGAAGAGTAGTCATCTTCGGGGTGGGGGAGAAGGTATGGAAGAAGTCAACTTCCTCTCGCTGACTGAAGCCTCGAGCAACGTAACGAGCCTTGAAGACAGGCGGAGAACCTGGCGGCCGCTTCACCCTGAAAATCCACATGCCACTGACGATGTTCGCCCCAGGAGGGGGAACCTCGTCGACGTAGGTGCCTCGTGGACTTCGAGGATGCCATTTCTGCGTCCATGGCTGTCTGCCACTGAGAGGAGTAGGGACCCTTGATCGCCTCAGCGTACGATCGCAGAGTCGGGATGTCTGGTGCATCCGGGTCTCCCTCAGGGGCAAGCAACATGGACACGAGATGAGGCGCAGCGGCTGCAAGACACTCAAGGTCCTCCTGCTTGTCCTCAAGGACGTCCGTGCCAAGAGCACACTCACCCCCGACGGACGGAGGACAGACAGACTCAGACTCAGCAACAAGACTAGCGGCGTAGTCTAGACGACAGTGAGCAGCAAAGTCAACAAGCTCAGCGACTAAGGCAGACGCAGCAGCAGACTCAAATGACGGGTCGGCGACAACAGTGGCTAGCAGACGCGTGACAGTAGGGTGCTCAGCACGAAACCGGTCAGACTCAGGGTCAGCAACGACATGTAGAGAGGACGCAGGCGGAGACGGCATGTGAACACGTGGCGGCGGAGAGGAAGGACGACGGACAACAGGGGAAGGGCCGGGGACAGCCGGCTGACGCTGGCGAGGAACACGACGATTGGAACGACCGGAACGGACAGGTGAGACAGGACGCGACGCAGGCTCACGACGCTCAGCAAGGCCCCCTGTCTGCTCAGCGTAAGGAGAAGGAGCAGGCAGAGGTGAGCCAGGCTGTAACGGAAGACCAGTAGACGACGGGAGGCTAAGAACCTGGCGAAGCACGAAGCCAGGCGGTGGCAGAGACGACGGAGACGGCGGAGCAAAGAACAGGCGCGGCTGTGCAGTGCCACTAGCACCAGCAGCTCTAGCACCCTCAGCAGCTCCAGTACCTCCAGCAGCTCCAGCACCCTCAGCAGCTCCAGCACCCTCAGCAGCTCCAGCACCTCCAGTACCCGTAGCAACTCCAGCACCTCCAGCAGCTCCAGTACCCTCAGCAGCTCCAGCTCCTCCAGTAGCTCCAGCACCCTCAGCAGCTCCAACACCTCCAGCAGCCCCAGCACCCTTAGCGGCTCCAGCACCTCCAGCAGCTCCAGAACCCTCAGCACCAGCCCCAACTGGTGCAGCACCCCCAGAACCGGCACCTCCAGTCCCAGGGTCTCCAACCGCAGTGCCACCAGCAGCAGCACCCTCAGACACGCCACCGTCAGCCCCAGCAGCCCCAGTACCCCCAGTACGAGCACCTCCGGGACCAGCGACACCAGCACCTCCAGCAGGCAAAGGACCAGCACCACTCCCAGCTCCAGTGACGCCAGCAGAAGAACCCCCAGCAGTAGAGCCCTGAGGTGCAGTCGTGCAGCTGCTGGGAGGTGAGAGGCACATGCGGACGAAGACGGCTACTCCAAGGGGACCGCGGAACAGCAGTCTCAGGACCCTCAGGCGACTCACCCCCAGACTCAGCACCCCCAGGCTCCGCACACGCAAGCTCAGCACCCCCAGACTCAGCACCCCCAGACGCAGCACCCCCAGACGCAGTACCCACAGACGCAGGACCTCCAGGCTCCTCACGCGCAGGCTCAGCACCTCCAGGCTCCGTACCCTCAAGCCCCTCACGCCCAGCGCCCCCAGACTCAGCACCCACACGCTGTGCACCCCCAAGCTCCGCACCCCCAGGGACAGCACCACCACCAGCAGGACCGGAGTCACCAGTGACCTCAACAGGCGCAGGGACGGGACGGTCTACCTGAGAAACACCTGAAGGAGCAGGACCTGGCGCGGGGAGGGGGTCTACCTGGGGAGGACCTGGGGCAAGAAAGAGCGGCGGGAGAGGGCGAGGAGCAGTGCGGTAGGGGAAGAGGCGGTAAAAGGGGACTGACTCGTCAAAGGTGACGTCCTGAGACGCAAAGACACGGCGCGAGGCGGGGTCGTAAAACTGCCAGCCAGGCGCGTCAGGGACAAAGCCAAGGAAGACGCAAGGAATGGCGCGAGGGGAGAGCTTGTCCGCGGTGGTATCGCGAACAAAGGCACGAGCACCCCAGACCCGGAAACGCGACGCGTCGCCAACCTTCCCCGTCCACAGCAGTGTGGGCGAGGTCTCCGGCAAGGAGACACGGGGCCAAAAGTTGAACTGATGCGCGGCGTACCGGACAGCAAATGGCCACAGAAAATGGGGGGCAGCCGCATGGATCATGGAGGTACGAGCGACCTCCATGACTAAGCCAATGCGGCGCTCAGCAACCCCATTCTGCTGCGGAGAGGCCGGAAGCGTGAAAGTCTGGCGGATGCCGTGCTCCGCACAGAAGGCGGCCAAGAGGTCTGAGGAGAACTCACCACCTCTGTCAGAGTGCAGACGCAGGACCGGAAAGTCCGACTGGAACCGCTCGCGGAGCTGGAGATGAGTAGCGCGGATCCAGGGGATCAAAACATCAGGGACATCCCCCTTGCGCTGCAAGGGGAAGACTGTGGTGTAGCGCGTGTAGTCGTCGACAACCAGCAAGAAGTACCGCTCGTGGCCCTGTCCACGGACGCGGGCTGGGCCCCACACGTCCAGGTGGAGAGTCTGCAGTGGAGCCTCTGTGGGAGGGAACGAGGAGGAGTGAGGAGCGGCGCGCTGCCGCCCCTCGACGCAAGGAATGCAGGGTGGCGCAGGCGAGGGAGGGAGGGCATGCAGAGACCTGGGAAGACCAGAAACCAGAAAGCGAGAGTGCATGCTACGAAGGCGAGGCAGGGAGGGGTGGCCCAGGCGGTGGTGCCACAGGATGGTGTCGTGAGACAGCCGGCGACACTCACACTGGGTAGCTACCTGAGCAGACGCGTGCAGCTGGGGAGACAAAGGGGTGGAGCGTGACTCAGTGGTGAGGGTGTACAGACTGGACCCTGGCGCACGGGTGAACGTGGCCAGGTGGCGGCCGGTCTGGGAGCACGTGCAGATCGCCACACGTTGTCGGCCAGGGGTGAAGGTGTCAACACCTGCATCCTGGAGGACAGCGTTGCTCACCAAGTTCGTAGAGAACGAGGGGAGGTGGAGACCAGTCAGCTCACCAGACGGGACCACCGGACACGGAAGCACAGTGGAAGACCGTGCAAGCACTGGGCCCCCAGAGGGGTCAGCCAGTGAGACAGGAACAGGTGCAGGAAGGGGAGTGACTGTGGTACTGTCGCGAAAGAAACAGCGGGAAGCACCAGAGTCAAGTGTAAAGGTGTGCAAGGCCTGTGCAGGCGCAGTACCAAGGGGAGCAGACTCACAAGCACCTAGTGCTGCAGGGGCTATACCAGGGGCTATACCAGGATCCGGCGGCACACACAAGTAGCAGTCACCGTCAGCACTAACAGACAATGCATACATAGCAGCAAGAATAGCCTCATAGTCAAGATCAAAGATTGGTACATCACGCCTAAGCAAGTCTGCCCAGTTGGGGAACTCAGTAGCATCAGGAAACTTGGCGCACCAGGCGTCGCTAAGTCGAGCAGCGCTGCTCAGTGTGAAACCCTGTGCACTGGCGACCAGTGCGGGGACCTGTGCGGATGATATAGGGGCAGCGACCAGGACCCCCAGAAGCCCCACGTCCGGCATACCAGTCAAGAAGCTGCTGGGAAGTGGGGGTCTGGCGCTGACGCTGCTGCTGCTGCTGCTGCGGCTGCTGCTGGCCCTGACCACCACTGCCACCACCGCTCCCTCCTCCCCCACCGCCGCTGCTGCCCCCTCCACCGGCCCCAGTGCCTCCGCCGCCCCCACCACCACCTCCACCACCTCCACCCCCACGACCACCCCCACCACCTCTACCGCCCCCGCCGCCTGCACCACTGCCACCTCCACCGCCACCCCCACCTCCCCTGCCACCCTTGCCGCCCCTGCCGCTGCGACGCTTCCCACTAGGAGCGGAAGCAGCCCCGACCTCCTCAGCACCAAGGTAGTCGTGAGCAGCAACTGCGGAGGCGTAGGAGGGGGTGAGAGGGGAGGGGGAGCACCCCTCAAAGAGGGGAGAGCGCAGAGTGCCACGAGCAGCACCTACAGCGAGAATGTTCTTCTCTGCTGCTAGGAGGTGCTTCTCGAAGTCGTCGACAGTGAGAGTAGGGGGGTCGAGCGCTAGGAAGTGGTCCCTGACCGAGCTAAGAGTGTCAGGGAGGCGGGTGACGAGGAAATAGAGAGTGAAGTACATCGGGGGGGGGGGGGGGGTTTGCGGCGCAGAACTCGGCTGAAAGGGCGGCACGAAAGCGGGTGTCAGTAGCGCGCAGGTGAGAAATGAGGTCCTCAGCAGTGGTGAACGAGCAAAGGTCGGGGAACAGGTAGGGTAGCATGAGCCGACCTATGGCTGCAGTGGCCGGGGAGGAGTAGCGCGCAACTACAGCATCGTACAGTGTCTTAGCAGTTTTGTGCTGGCTGAAATGCGCGCGCTCTGGAATCGGCAGATGGTTCCTAATAGCTAGGCGTGCTTCAGCATCGCGAGTCTGCCACTGTGAGCGTTCGAGAGCAGGAGCATCGGCATCAGGGGCAACGGCAGTGCCAGACACGTAATCGAACAGTGAGACACCCTCTTTAGCATCAGTCAGAAGGAACAGTTGCAGGTCGTCGAGCCACACAGCGAACTCTATGGGGCGACCGTCAGGCTCGAACGCGAGAACATTAGGCGTCGTCATAACGGCAGCAGGCAAAGGCAGCAGGAAGCAGGCAGCTGACAGGGGGCACTAGACAATAGGCCGCAGGCAAAGACAGAGACAGCAGACAGTAGACACGAGGCAGCAGGCAGTAGACCGCAGGCTCAGACAGAGGCAGTAGGCAGTAGGCAACACAGGCAACGTGCTGGGCAGTAGCAGGCCGCAATCGAGCTCCTAAGGTGGCGCTCTAGACAGTAGCAGGCCGTACAACTCTAAGGCAGCGGGCTCGGCAGCAGCAAGCCGCACAGGCAGGCACACGAGCAGGGCATGCGCGGCTGCTGGCTGCGTGCGGCTGAGGGCTACGCGCGGCTGCTGGCTGCGCGTGGCGACGAGCTGCGCGCGGCTCCTGGCTGCGCTTGGCGACAGGCTGCGCGCGGCTCCTGGCTGCGCGTGGCGACGGGCAGCGCGCGCGACTGCGTGCTGCGTGCGGCGACGGGCTGCGCGGGCGTAGCCTAAGCAGGTTGCGCGCAGGCGGCGTAAGGGGCGCACGGGCGGGGCCGAAACGGGCTTCGCGGGTGGGTCCTAAACGAGTCGCGCGGGCTGCTTAAGAGGCGCGCGAGGGAAAAAAAAAAGGCCACGCGCGTGCAGCCGAGGCGCGCGCGGGCACTAGGCAAGGCAGGTACGTTTTAGTGAGGTGAAATAGTTAACGGTGGGCCCTAATCCTAGGTCCTAAGGACCTATGCTCTAGATGCCATGTTAAAGCTTAGGCAAGGGTGGTATTGGAATATTGAGAGTTTGGTACAAAAGGAAAAGCCTAAGGGGTTGTACCCCACAGTGAGTACCCCACTAAAGCCTACCTAAACTACAACATATAAACATATGTTTGACATAGGAGCCCGCACGCGGCCCACTGCTGCCACTTGCGCGCCGCCCCTGCAGCTTGTGCGCTGCCACTGTAGCCTTGCACGCAGCCTCTCCTGACCTGCACTTTGCTTTGCCGCCTGCGCGCTAGTCTTACCTGCACTGCAAGCATGGCGACTCTCAACGTGCTCGCGTTCGATCCTGACGGTCGTCCAGTAGAGTTCGCCACCTGGCTCGACGACCTGCAACTGTTCCTTCTGACTGATACCAAAGATGGTGTTTCCCTGTTCGAATATGTGTCTGGCACTGCCGTTGCTCCTGCTGACACTGAGCCTGCTCTATACCGCTCCCAGTGGCAGACCCGCGACGCTGCTGCGCGCCTCGCTATTCGCAACCATCTGCCGATCACAGAGCGCGCGCATTTTAGACAGCACAAGATTGCCAAGGCACTGTACGACGCTGTAGTTGCCCGCTACTCTTCCCCGGCCACTGCAGCCCTCGGTCGACTTATGCAACCCTACCAGTTCCCCGACCTGTCCTCGTTTACCACCGCTGAGGACCTCATCTCTCACCTACGCGCTAGTGACACTCGCCTTCGTGCCGCCCTTCCAGCCGAGTTCCTCGCAGAGAACCACCCCCCGATATACTTTACTCTCTACTTCCTCATCACCCGCCTCCCTGACACTCTTCGCTCAGTCAGGGACCACTTCCTCGCCCTTGACCCCCATTCTCTCACTATCGACGAACTCGAGAAGCACCTCCTAGCAGCCGAGAAGAACATTCTAGCTGTAGGTGCTGCTCGTGGTACTCCTCGCACTCCCCTCTTTGAGGGGTGCTCCCCCTCCCCTCTTACCCCCTCCTACGCCTCCGCAGCTGCTGCTGTCGACCTCCTTGGTGCTGAGAAGGTCGCAGCTGCTTCCGCTCCGAGTGGGAAGCGCAACAGCTTCAGGGGAGGCAAGGGTGGCAGGGGTGGCAGACGTGGTGGTGGACGGGGCGGTGGTGGAGGCGGCGGGGGCGGTGGAGGTAGTGGCGGTATCGTGGGGGTGGAGGTAGTGGTGGGGGCGGTGGTGGTGCCGGGAGTAGTGGCGGTGGCGGCGGCGGTGGTGGCGGAGGGGGGAGTGGTGGTGGCGGCGGTGGTGGGGGCTTGGGTGAGGCCGGTGGTGGCCAGGGACAGCAGCAGCAGTAGCAGTCGCAGCATCGTCAGCGCCAGACCCCCACTTCCCAGCAGCTTCATGACTGGTATGCCGGGCGTGGGGCGTCTGGGGGTCCTGGTCACTGCCCCTATATCATTCGCGCAGGTCCCCACGCTGGTCGCCAGTGCACCGGCTTTCACACTGAGTACCGCTGCTTCGCTCGGCTTAGCGACGCCTGGCGCGTCAAGTTTCCTGATGCTACTGAGTTCCCCAACTGGGCAGACCTGCTTAGGCGTGATGTACCTATCTTTGATCTTGACTATGATGCTATCCTTGCTGCCATGTATGCATTGACTGTTAGTGTTGAGGACGACTGCTACTTGTGTGTGCCGCCTGAACCCGGTATAGCCCCAGGTATAGCGCCTGCAGCTCTAGGTGCATGTGAGTCTGCTCCCCTTGGTACTGCGTCCGCACAAGCCCTGCACACCTTTACACTTGACTCTGGTGCTCCCCGCTGTTTCTTTCGCGACAGTACCACAGTCACTCCCCTCCCGGCACCTGTCCCTGTCTCACTGGCTGACCCCTCTGGGGGCCCAGTGCTTGCTCAGTCTTCCACTGTGCTTCCGTGTCCGGCGGTCCCGTCTGGTGAGCTGACTGGTCTCCACCTCCCCTCGTTCTCTACGAACTTGGTGAGCAACGCCGTCCTTCAGGATGATTGGGTTGACACCTTTACTCCTGGAGGACAGCGTGTGGCGATCTGCACGTGCTCTCGGACCGGCCGCCACCTGGCCAAGTTCACACGTGCACCTGTGTCCAGTCTGTACACCCTCACCACTGCGTCGCGCTCCACCCCTTTGTCTCCCTAGCTGTATGCGTCTGCTCAGGTAGCTACCCAGTGTGAGTGTCGCCGCCTGTCGCACGACACTCACACTCTCTTGTGGCACCACCGCCTTGGTCACCCCTCCCTGCCTCGCCTTCGTAACATGCACTCTCGCTTCCTGGTCTCTGGCCTTCCAAGGTCTCTGCTGCCCTCCCTCCCTCGCCTGCGCCGCCCTGCATTCCCTGCGTCGAGGGGCGGCGGTGCGCCGCTCCTCACTCCTCCTCGTTCCCTCCCACAAAGGCTCCCCTGCAGACTCTCCACCTGGACGTGTGGGGCCCAGCCCGCGTCCGTGGACAGGGCCACGAGCGGTACTTCCTGCTGGTCGTCGACGACTACACGCGTTACACCACGCTCTTCCCCTTGCAGCGCAAGGCGGATGTCGCTGCTGTTCTGATCCCTTGGATCCGCGCTGCTCGTCTCCAGCTCCGCGAGCGGTTCCACTCGGAATTTCCTGTCCTGCGTCTGCACTCTGACAGAGGTGGTGAGTTCTCCTCTGACCTCTTGGCAGCCTTCTGTGCGGAGCACGGCATCACCCAGTCGTTCACGCTTCCGGCCTCTCCACAGCAGAATGGGGTTGCTGAGTGCCGCATTGGCATAGTCATGGAGGTCGCTCGTACCTCCATGATCCATGCGGCGACTCCCCGTTTTCTGTGGCCGTTTGCGGTCCGGTACGCTGCGCATCAGCTCAACCTATGGCCCCATGTCTCCTTGCGGGAGACCTCGCCCACACTGCTGTGGATGGGGAAGGTTGGCGATGCGTCACGTTTCCGGGTCTGGGGTACTCTTGCCTTTGTCCGCGATACCACAGCGGACAAGCTCTCCGCCCGCGCCATTCCCTGCGTCTTCCTTGGTTTTCCTCCTGACGCGCCTGGCTGGCAGTTTTACGACCCTGCCTCGCGCCGTGTCTTTCCATCTTAGGACGTCACCTTTGACGAGTCCGTCCCCTTTTACCGTCTCTTTCCCTCCCGCACTGCATCTCCCCCCCCTCCGCCACTCTTTCTCGCTCCAGGTCCTCCCTAGGTAGACCCCCTCCCCGCGCCAGGTCCTGCTCCTTCAGGTGTCTCTCCAGGTAGACCCTCCCTTGCCTGCGCCTGTTGAGGTCACTGGTGACTCCGGTCCTGCTGGGGGTGCGGAGCGTGGGGGTGCGGAGCTTGGGGGTGCTGAGCCTAGGGGTGCGGAGCCTGCGCGTGAGGAGTAAGGAGGTGCTGAGGCTGGGGGTGCGGAGTCTGAAGGCGCCGAGCCCGAGCGTGAGGAGTCTGGAGGTGCTGAGCCTGCGCGTTGAGGAGCCTGGAGGTCCTGAGCCTGGGGGTGCTGTGTCTGGGGGTGCTGAGCCCGAGCGTGAGGAGCCTGGGGGTACTGAGTCTGGGGTTGCGACGCCTGAGGGTTCTCAGTCTGCTGTTGCGCGGTCTCCTTGGAGTAGCCGCCTTCGTCCGCGTGTGCCTCTCACCTCCCACCAGCTGCACGACTGGTACGGTCGCCGTCAGGGTCGCGCTTCTGGAGCTCGGGGCACTACCGCTGGAGGTACTTCTGCTGACGTCACTAGAGCTGGGAGTGGTGCTGGTCCCGCAGGTGCTCGTACTGGAGGTACTGGAGCTGCTGGGACCGGAGGTGCTGAGCCTGAGGGTGCTACTACTGGAGACCCTGGGTCTGGGGGTGCTGCTGCTGGAGACACTGAGGCTGGAGACCCTGGGACTGGAGGTGCCCGTTCTGGGGGTGCTGCTGCTGGTGGAGCTGGTCCTGGAGGTGCTGGTGCTGAGGGTTCTGGAGCTGCCGGAGGTGCTGGAGCTGCTGGGGGTACTGGAGCTGTTGGTGCTGGTGGCATTGCACAGCTGCGCTTGTTCTTCGCTCCACCGTCTCCGTTGTCTCAGCCACTGCCTGACTCTGTGCTTCGCCAGGTTCTTAGTCTCCCTTCGTCTACAGGTCTTCCGTTACAGCCTCCGGTCGTCGTGTTCCTCGTCCGCGTCAGCCGGCTGTCCTCGGCACCCACCTCATAGTCCGTCGTCCTTCCTCTCCTCCGCAGCGTATTCCTCTGCCGTCTCCTCCTGCGTCTTCTCTGTCTGTCGGTGTGGACCCTGAGTCTGACCGGTTTCGTGCTGAGCACCCTACTGTCACACGTCTGCTAGCCACTGTTGTCACTGACCCGTCGTTTGAATCTGCTACTGCGTCTGCCTTTGTCGCTAAGCTGGTTGACTTTGCTGCTGCGTGTCGTCTAGACTACGCTGCTAGTCTTGTTGCTGAGTCTGAGTTTGTCTGTCCTCCGTCCGTCGGGGGTGAGTGTGCTCTTAGCACGGACGTCCTTGAGGACAGACAGGAGGACCTTGAGTGTCTTGCGGCTTCTGCGCCTCATCTCGTGGCCATGCTGCTTGCCCCTGAGGGAGACCCGGATGCACCAGACATCCCGACCCCGCGCTCTTACGCTCAGGCGATCGCGGGTGAGTACTCCTCTCAGTGGCAGACAGCCATGGACGCAGAGATGGCATCCTGGAAGTCCACAGGCACGTACGTCGACGAGGTTCCCCCTCCTGGGGCGAACATTGTCGATGGCATGTGGATTTTCAGGGTGAAGCGGCCGCCAGGTTCTCCGCCTGTCTTCAAGGCTCGTTATGTTGCTCGAGGCTTCAGTCAGCGGGAGGGAGTTTACTTCTTCCAGACTTTCTCCCCCACCCCGAAGATGACCACTCTTTGGGTGCTACTGCATGTTGCCGCTCAGCGTGACTACGAGCTTCACTCGCTTGACTTCAGCACAGCTTTCTTACAGGGCAGCCTGCACGAGGAGATCTGGCTGCGCCGCCCACCCGGCTTCACTGGGTCGTTCCCTCCTGGTACCCAGTGGAGCCTCCGGCGGCTGGTCTACGGTCTCCGCCGGGCGCCTCGTGAGTGGCACAACACACTGAGGATGACACTTGCAGCTCTTGGGTTTGCTCCTTCGACTGCAGACCTGTCGCTGTTTTTGCGCACCGACACTTCGCTGCCGCCGTTCTACATCCTCGTGTACGTCGACAACTTGGTCTTTGCCACTACTAACACCGAGGCTCTTGCCCTGGTGAAGTCGGAGCTGCAGAAGAGACACACGTGCACAGACCTGGGTGAGCTGCGCAGCTACCTTGGCTTGCAAATCACCCGGAACAAAGCACGCTGCACCATCACACTTACTCAGTCACACATGGTGCAGCAGGTCCTTCAGCGCTTCGGCTTCACCTGGTCCTCAGCACAGCACACTCCTCTGGCTACAGGTCACTTGCTCTCAGCTCCACCTTCGGACGAGTCCGTAGAGCCGAGTGGTCCTTACCCAGAGCTAGTGGGCTGCCTCATGTACCTGATGACCTGCACTCGTCCTGACCTTGCGTACCCTCTTGGCCTTCTGACTCGCTACGTGGCTCGTGGTCGGCACTGAAAGGTGCACATGGATGCTGCTAAGAGGGTACTGCGCTACTTGTGCAGTACATCGGGCATGGGGCTCGTGCTTGGAGGGCGAAGTCCATTTGTCCTCATTGGGCACTCACATGCTTCTTGGGTTGGCGACCAGGCTACACAGCGGTCGTCACAGGGTTACACTTTCAGCCTTGGCTCCGGTTCTGTTTCTTGGCGGTCTACACGCTCGTCTTCTGTTCTCAGCTCCAGCTGTGAGGCTGAGATCTACGCCACAGCCATGGCTGCACAGGAGTTACGCTGGCCTACCTGCTGACCGACCTGGGAGAGCGGCCTCGTTCTCCTCCAGTTCTGTACGTAGACAACAAGGCCGCCATTGCCTTGTGTCAGGAGCATAGACTGGAGCACAGAACGAAGCACATCGCTCTGCGTTACTTCCCGGCTCGAGAGTTGCAGCAGCGGGGTCAGCTTCGCCTTGCTCACCTGGCCACTCGGGCCAACACTGCTGATATATTCACCAAGGCACTTCCGTCTGGTGACCATCAGCGCTTTTGTACTTTGTTGGGCCTTGTGCCTACGTTTCCACACTTGCTGTAGTCTCTGCTTGTACTGTGATATATATATATACACATATATATATATACCTGCATGCTTGCTCTTGTTAGGTAGAGATCACTGTACTATTCTTGTTGCTGATATACCTCTGCATGTGAACTGGCCTTGTGGCCGTTTGCTTGTGCTCAGTGTGTGTGGTGACGTTGTGATCCACCCTGAGCTTTTTTTGCTTTCCTTGACTGGTCTTGTGACCTCTTGCTCTCCCCCACTTTGCCTATGGGGGTGTGTCAAACATATACCTATGTTATAGTTTTGGGTAGGCTGTAGTGGGGTAGATAATGTGGGGTACAACTCCTTAGGTTTCCTTCTTGTACCAAACCTCTCGATAGTCAATCCATTCCTGTCTAGTTTTTGTGAGCTGTGTGCCCTAAAAATCGTTTTGGCGGGATGCAGAAATTTTAACAGAGGCGTGGGCCAATCAAATGAGTTCTCTCTTCCTACTCGTTTTGTTTCCAATAGTGTTGTATCCGCCGAACTCATCGCAGAGATTTCAAGCTGGGACGACCTTCACAATTTTATATCTCGGTTTTAAACTGAAACTCATCTAGACCTGTCCACTACTGTGGCTTGAATGAAACCCCACACGCTGAAGAAATAGTATATGATAGAATGTGATCAATTGTGATACTGCAGGAGCGTGCTAGAATACATGACAATGAGTACAATGAGCATCTACGGTTGTTTGAGCAACACCAACAGCACCAACAGACAACCCGACCTCCCTTGCTTGCACCGCTCCAAACCCCGCCAACTTGATTGCAGCAAGAACGCTATGCTTATGACAAGTGTTGGGCTGAAAATGAAATGGAACCACAACAACACCAAACTGCTAATGCGGCCGGGAGAAATTCCCAGCAATTAACTGCTAAGTCTTTACAGCAGTGCCGACAACATGTGGTGCCAGCAGCGACAGCCCCGGACCCATCACCTCCCTTGCTTGCACCGCGCCAACCCCGCCAGCTTGATGGCAGTCAGAGGGCTGCGCGTGAGATGACACCCGTCTGCCAGTGCAGATTGCAGCGGGTCGAGCAGTCGCTGCCAGGTGTGCAGAGCGGTGCCCTGCGGTGCCGCCAAATGCTCCAGAAAGTATAGCTGGGGCAGGTCGATTTGACCGGAAACATGACCGATAAAGGTAAACGGAAACGGGGGGGAAATGGAGGTAGAAAAGGACAGGGAGAATGGAGGACAAGAGAGAGATGCAGGTCTAGTGCATTACAGGACGTGCAGGTCAGTGATGATTCCAGGGCCCTGCACGTCCTGGCACTTCTCCTGCTCCTGCTTTGCATCGTTCTTTGTTGCAGCACCTACGCACTGCTTTCGGCCCACACAGTCCAATGACCACGAGAGATCGCACAACCACTGGGCTTTAACCATTCTAAGCTTTAATTGCTTGCCCAGGGGCTGATTAGCCATAGCCCTGGTAGCACCACCTCCTGGGCTTTAACTGCAGCGAAGCCTGCTAGCTCGATGGCAGGGAGGGGGTTGCGTGTGATGTGGCAGCCGTCGTATAGCAGGGGCTGTAAGGGGTCTAGGATGGTTTGCCAGAGGTGCAGAGTGGTGCCGTGTGATGCTGTTACATGCTCCAGAAAGTAGTAGCTGGGCAGAAAGTGGGGAGGTATGGAGAAAAGAGAGGGAGGCGGGAGGGGCCAGAGGAGAGAAGGGTGGGAAGCAGTGGGATAGAAAAGAATACAAGGGAACAGGTGGGGAAGACGAGGAAAAAAGGGGAAGAGGTAAGAGGACAGAGAAAAGAGAGAAGAGAATGGGAGAAAAAATTGGAATAATTCTCCTCCTCACCTTCCTTCAGGCTTGAGAATCCGTTTGATCTCGCTAACGCACTGCCTGACGTCAGCAACCGAACACAACACTAGGGAGCACACTACCACGTCAGCACAGCCGTCGCCCAATGGGAGCGCTTCCCCCACGCCTTGAACAAATCGGAATTGGTTTCCTGCCAACCCTGCTGTTGCTGCCGACGCCTCTGCATATGGCTGCATCGACGGATTTGGATCTACACCCACAACCTCAAAACCTGGCGCGGATTGTGTCTGTAATGAGTTTTGAGTGTAGAAGCGGAAGTTAGGACCTGCTCCTACACCGATCTCCACCAATCTGAAAACCGCATCATTCCCAGATTCTACCGTCCCTCCTCCTCCAACTGCTTCACCACCCTCCCCTCCTGTTGTTACTCTACCGACTTCCGATCTAAGAGGCTCAAATAGAGCAAGCTTATACCCCTCAACACTCTCCTCATACTCCTTCATTCCAGTAGCCATCATCCACGCGAACAGTTCCTCCTGCCACTGCCATTTCCCGCCCCGCACCGCCGCCAGCGCCGCTTGCGCCGCCTCCGCCGTCTGCGCGGAAGCGTTGGAGTCGGCTCCGTTTGCGGGGAGCGCGGAAGCGGAGATGAGGAGAGAGGCGGAGATGAGCGCGCGGCGGGAGCAGATGGCGCAGGGGCAGGGGAGGGGCGCGGAGGGGAGCGGGGAGAGGGACGGTTGCGCGCCGGAAAGGCGCGCGGACGGGTCTGTTGTTGAAGATTGGTTGGATGACAGTAACGAGGTTGCTCTTAATCGAAGCGGATTGTACACGAGAGTGATGACTGCTGAAGGTGCTTTGGTGTTTGGGACGGCATGGGAGGTTTGGATGCCGAGCCTGCCTCGAGGCGACGGGAAGAGAGCCCTCGCCATTCCTAGCCGATAGGCTCGTTCGAAGGTTTGGCAGAGAAGGAACGCTGCGGAAAGAGGAAGCGGAGAGATGGGAGAGGCGCGGGCATAGTCTGAAGAGAGATGCTGAGACATGTTGTGAGGAGGTGGATAGAGATGGCGAGAGGGAAACCAAGGGATGTTGCGTCGTTGCGCAACCGGCCGATGGATGGCAAAGCGCCATTCGCGGCGAATCTGGTCTGGAGTACTATGGTTGCGGTGCGGATGCGGAGTTGTGAGATAGTGCCTAGCAATGAGTTGGCTCCAGATTATGTCTGCACATTCTGCACTGAAGAAAGGAGGACATTTGCAAATTGGAGATTTTGTCTGGGATGGTGGATTACGAACGTCGCCACGGGATGGTCGGGGCTCGCCAAATGTGGTTACCAGCTTCGGATGCGGGAACCCTTGCAGCACCTCCATCAAACATACGCGTCGTAGGCTCACACTCTCTCAGAGCAGTAATGTCATGTATGGTACATGGCAAGGAACATACTACAGATTGAAAAAGGAAACTAACTTAACTCTGTACAAGCAACAATTGCCTTGCGTACTCCTCCATCCACCCTACTACCCTGCGTTTAGAACGGCCTTGCGTTTCGGCCCTAGCCGAGCCTAAGCCCAGGCCTCCCGGACCTTCTCCTTCGGTCTGTGAGAGCGTCAAGCAGACACAGCAATGCATTGTCGATGGCGTCTGCTGCTTTTGACAATTGCTCCTTATCCATCTCCTCCCTTTCGCCAAGCTCGCGCAAAAGGCTCGATGCTGCTGCTGCCGTGCAGGTCTTGTCTTCTACTGGTTGGGGTCTGAAATGCGATCCAAAGAGACAAGATGGTGTGGTTAGCAAGAAAGGGCGAATAAATTGTTCAACCCCAACAAATTAATAGGTAATCCAAACATTTAGATGTATCTATGCCTCAATATACGGCAACGGAGAATGATACAAAAACAGGCAGAGGAGCAGAACGGGGAGTGTGTGACATGGTTTTAGGTGAATGCAGATACACATTCAATTAATCCACGCGGGCGGGCATCGCCAGAGACCATGCATGACCGATGGCTGTGGTGGTTGCAGAGTCAGGAAACGAAACGAAGCTACACATTCTATCAGCATGAAGGCAGGCAAGCATCACCTGAGACCATGCATGACCGATGGCTGTGGTGGTTGCAGAGACAGAACAGGTAGTGTGTGACATGGTTCCAAGTAAACAAAGCAACACATTCTATCAACATGAAATCAAGTGGCCGTCACCTGAGACCATGCATGACTGATGGCTGTGGTGGTTGCAGAGATAGGAACGGCAAGACCCTCCCATCCCATGCTCTATGTGCTGCTTCCTATGGATGGGTGAGTAAGGAGCAACACTCAAACCAGTGGCGCTGCCGCTGCTGCCACAACGCAGGTCAGCCCGTATGGCGGCCAAGGGGGAATGTCCAAGATGCGTTGAGGAGGTGAAGTGGATGGCACCGGAAGATGGGGATGGGGGGGGGGGGGGGGGGGGGGGGGAAGTCAATGGAAAAGTTGTAACTCTGGATTTTCAGTGCCGCTGCTGCTGCCACAACCCGGGGATGCCAGTCGTTGGTGCCCTTGCTGCTGCCACAACACGGGGATGCCAGTTGTTGGTGCCCTTGCTGCTGCCACAACCGGGGCACACGTCGGTCTGCATGGCGGCCAAGGGAGCAAGGCTGAGTGACGCCTCAGAAACTAAAAGAGGGACGCCAGCAGCTGTGTGAGTGTGGGTTGTGCTCCGTGGTCTCAGATCTCATATCACAATTAGAGTCTGCAAGAGCCTTTCTTCTATGTTCCCTGTAACATGTGTGATAGTAGTTCTCCCTTTTCTGCATACTGTTTGGCGGTCGCATACCCATTGTAACCCTTGTAACCCTTGCATTGCATCCATCCTTTTTCTTCGTTTCTGCATTCTCCTGCTGCCCTCTGCATCCCTCCCAGGTCGAAGTCAAGCCAGTGGCTCGCTCAAGGTGAGTCTCTTGATTGCAAAGAATGGAGCGTGAGACTATTCTTAAGACCTTTTTTTAGACTAATTCTGAGTCAAAACTGATATTCACCATGAAAATCCTGTCATATGTGCAAGGTATACTGAGTTTTGAGTCGACTCAAAAGTCGGCATGCGTGCAAGGTAGATTAGACATGAGAAACACACGGAGCTTTGTTTTGAGTCAACTCAAAACAAGGTAGATTAGACAGGAGAAACGCGCCGAGCCTTGGCTTGGCTTGTCTTATATGAAGATCTCATATCAGATTGACTCGTGCTGAGTTGATCCGGCTAGAAAAGCCATGTCCTGGGGTTGATTCGACTTAACAAATCTGTCAAGGGGGGGAGGGGGTTGGGCACTTCAAGAAGACGATGGATTCGAGTCAAGTCGAGCAGCCATTTGGTTTTTGAGGTGCCTCAAAAGTTGGGAGGGAGGGGAGGAGGGGGGGGGGGGGAGGGGAGGTGGATTTGGGGGGGCCACCCAGAAGAGATGGATTCGAGTCGGCTCTGCTTACTAGTGTGACACATTTCTGCCGGCCAGAAAAGATAATTTAACCCTTGTTTCCCCTTGTGTGTGTTTTGTTTCTCTTCTTTCTTTCTTTCTTTCTTTCTTTCTTTCTTTCTTTCTTTCTTTCTTTCTTTCTTTCTTTCTTTCTTTCTTTCTTTCTTTCTTTCTCTTGAATATTTTGCTCCATTTTCAACTTTCACACTAATCGCTTCCACCACACTGTAGGTGCCTGCAAGAGTTTCAGAATCCTAAGTTCATCTCTTTGCATGCATCCCGCTTCATTTTGTCCTGTAATGCATTCTTTCTCTTAGGCTTCTGAAACGGTTTTTGCCTTCTATGGTGTATCATGAGTAGAGAATCCAGTCTCAAGATTTCTGGGCATGCTCTAATGAAGGGACCTGTGGTATATTTGTGAAAACCACCCTGCTCTTGTTTAGAGTTGAGTCAAAGCACCACCCTGCTCTTTCTTTCTTCTCTTTGGGTAAGTCATGACCTTTGCTTAGAGATCTGTGGTATGTTGATACCGTGAGAGTGAGTGAGTTCAAGAATGTGCTGCTTCCTTAGGGCTATTGGAGAGGGTGAAAGGCTGGCAAGTGGGCAATTGCAACCAACTGTATCGCGGTTCGGTTCGTGACGAATCAATTCGCCGCAAATCGATGTTTCTCTCTTCTTTTTCCCCCGCTGGTCCGGCTCGGAAACATCTCGAGCTGTGTCGAACTGGAAACTCACGCAGCTGGGATTGTCCGGTGCTGTTTTCTTTTGGGTAACAAAAATAAAGAAAAACAGAAAAGGTACGTTCTAGGTTCCGGTGTAAGTCAACCTGGGTCTAGTTTGAACCGAACCGAGTCTGTTAAAGAGCTCAAAAATCGAAGTGGTTCGGTTTGGTTTAGTGCTCATTCCTACTGGCATGGCATACCGGAGGAGACCTTCATCAAGGTCTGCCTCGAAAACTATTGGATGAAAGGACAAGTTCTTGAGACAAGTCCTTCATTGAACTATTTCTTGTGGAAGCTGCGCTATGCCAGCAGGAATTTGTCGTGCAAAAATCAGTTGTCTTTGCATTAGCACCAATGCACCGTTTTATTCCCTGCCTGCACTCCTGTTGTTCTCAGTCGTTGAGAGCGGTATGCGCTGGTGGTGTTCACACACCTACATGTACAATCGACTGACTGAGCCTAACGGGTGCGACAAAGTCGAATCGAATCAAGTCAAGCCATGTCAAGTCTAGTGAACAACAGCTGCTGTGCGTCTCTTGGGAGCATAGCCTTCATTGCAGTGGCACAGCAACTACACTTCTCCACCTCCCATTGCAATGCGAAGGCGAGCGATCTAGTTAATGTGAGCTGGGACGGAGGGTATTATTAATGTGTTAGCTGGGAGGGGAGGTACTGGTGAAATGAGCCGTTTCAAAAGCCGACACGTTCCCACCTCCAACCAAGTCTGATGCGCTTGCAGGTAAGAGGGACGCATGAGGTGGGGGAGGAGAGATACTTGTGTTTGTGAGGGTCAAGTTAGGTGACGCGCGTCCAGCAAGCCACCCCTTTTCCTCCCACCTGCTGCTGCTATTGCAGTGCACAGGAAAGCAGCCCAAGCGAGTCGTGAGGCGGACAAAGTATTTCTGCGAGTCACTTTCCGGGTGCTGCATGACTGACCGGTGTGGAGGTGGTCAGTCGTGTCTTTGCAGCACCTGCACCTGCAGTGGAGGTGGAGTCAAATCCCCACCTGCTGCCTTTTCAAGTGCAGACAGACGGCAGCAAAACTCACTCCGCCTTGCTTTGAGACGTCTCAAAATTTCGCCTTGCAGGCGAAAACGCCGTGTGAGTCGCAAGGCGGAGTGCTGCCGCTGCGTGTGAGTCGCAAGACGGAGTGCTGCCGCTGCGTGTGAGTCGCAAGGCGGAGTGCTGCCGCTGCGTGTGAGTCACAAGGCGGAGTGCTGCCGCTGCGTGTGAGTCGCAAGGCGGAGTGCTGCCGCTGCGTGTGAGTCGCAAGGCGGAGTGCTGCCGCTGTGTGTGGTGTGGCTCTCTCACCAGCGTTGAGAAGGGGGCACATTACATGGATGTGCCGGCTTTCACACGCTGCTCTACTGCACGCAAGGCAGCCTCACCAGAGGCAGAGTAGCGAGCGCTAAGAATAGCACACTCGCTGGGTGACGCTCGCTCAAAGCCAACGCTTCTCCACCCACCTGCTGCATTTGCCATGCACAGGCAAATGGGCCGGCATGCGAGCCGCGAGGCAGAGTACAGATGCCGCGTGCCGGCCTCACCAGAGGCAGAGGAGAGGTCGTTGAGAGCAGCCCTTTCCCCGGCTGGCTAAACCACTCAAAGCCACACTCAGGCCACTGCTTTTCCTCCCACCTGCTGCAATTCTGATGCGCAGGCAAAAGGGCAGCCGTGTGAGCCGCGAGGCAGAGTACAGTCGCCGTGTGCCGGCCTCAGCAGAGGCAGAGGAGAGGGCGCTGCATGCAGCACACTCACTTGTTAAAGCTCTCAAGGGGGGATCGGGGTCTGTGCGGCAAGGGGAAGACGAGGGGAAGATGGGAGAGGGACGGAGCGGGAAGGGGGAAGGGGTGGTGATGGTGAAGGCTATGGTGCGATCTCTCGTGCATGGGTGCTTCTGGCTGGTAAGTGTTGTTGGCCTAGTGGATTTTGTTAAAGTCGTCTAGCAGGTTAGTGGGGTTTGAAGGCACGGCAAGGGCTGGCGATGGTGAAGGCGATGGTGCTGGTGGTGAGTCATGGGTCCCCATGGAGAGGTGGCTTGGGAGGAAGCCGCCCATTGACATGCTGCGTGTGTTTGGCTGCATGGCTGTGGCCCATATCCCCAAGGCACATCGCAACAAGTTGGGTGCAACGGCTGTGTGGTGTGTGCATTTGGGGTTGGCAGCAGAAAGCAAGGGGTGGCTGCTGTGGGAGCCGAGCAAAGGAGTGGTGTTTGACAGCAGAGATGTCAAATTCATGGAGGACATCACCTATGGGAGCTGGTCCAAGCAGCCGAAGGAGAAACTCATGCAGCAGCTGGAGCAAACAACGATGGGGTTTGATGCGGAGGAGTGGGTAGAAGCGGAAGGTGTAGCGGCACCTGAAGAGGAGGGTGCAGCAGAGCTTCCTGTGGTCAAGGACGTGGAGCCAAAGGCTGTACCTGAAGAACCTCACCCCATAACACGTGTGCTTCCTCCCACCCTTCCCTAAAGAAGGACCCAAACCAAATTCCCTCCCACAGGCCGTGGTCTTTTACCCATGATTGAAAGGCAGATGCGAGCAGCCGCATTGAAGCTAAGAGACTACAAAGGAGCAAGGGGAGAGCAGCAGCAACCCGATGCATTACTGGTGCTTCAAAGCAGCTATGACTCCGATGAGGAAGCGGAAGATGAAGTCTACTGCTTCATGGTACCTGCACCAACTCAGCCACTGACTATGGAAGAAGCCCTTAACGGACCAGACCGGGACAAGTGGCTAGCATTAAGAGATGCTGAATATAACAGCCAAATGGAGAATGGGACATGGGAGCTGGTGCCATTACCGGAGGGGAAGAAAGCCATAAGCTGTGGCTGGATTCCAAGGATTAAAACTGACAACAAAGGAGCCGTGTCAGTTTACAAAGAGCAGGCTGGTGGCAAGGGGTTATCAACAGAAAGAAAGGGAGGACTTCAAGGAGACCTTTGCTGCAACTGCTAAGTCACCAACATTGTGTGTTCTCCTCGCCGGTGCAGCTGTGTGTGGGTGGGTGATAGTGCAAATGGACATCACCACAGCCTTCCTCTATGGGCTGATCGATGTGGAGGTGTTCATGTCGCAGCCGCCAGGTTATGAGGATGGCGCCGGGCGTGTGTGCAAGCTGAAGAAGGCCATCTATGGCCTCAAACAAGCACCACGCTGCTGGTACAAGAAGCTGTCTTCGGTTTTGGAGGAGATATGGTTCAGGGCGAGTGCATGTGATGAGGGCCTTTTCCTCATGGGGGAGAAGGAGAGCCTAGTTATGTTCCTGGTGTACGTGGACGACATCCTCTTGTTCGAGAGCAGCAAGCAGGAGGTGATGAAGGTGCAGCAGAAACTGATGCAAAACTTCAAGTGTAAGACCCTGGGGGAGGCGAACTACTACTTGGGAATGCATATTGAGAGGGATGTTAGCAATGGATGGGTGAAGCTGCACCGGGAGAAGTACATCAATGACATGGGGAGCAAGTATGAGATAGAGGTCGGAAGGAAGATCACCACACCTCTTCCATCCGGATTTAAACTCATCAAAGCTGGTGAGAATGAAGGAGTGGATCAGCGGGAGCAGGCTCGTTTTCAGTCCATGGTGGGGAGCTTGCTCTATGCAGCAATGCATACCAGGCCGGACGTCTCCTTTGCTGTGGGGCAACTGGCCAGGGTGGTGCAAAATCCCACCGAGGAGCAGGTGGATGCAGCAGACCGTATCATCCAGTATCTGAACTCCTACCCCACCGTTGGAGTTCAATACTCAGCCGTGGCTCAGATGAAGCAGAAGGGAGCAGAGGTTCTCAAGGAGAAGGGGGAGCAACTTGGGGAGAGAGAGTTATTCCTCACGGGGTTTGCTGATGCAACTTGGGCTTCGGAAAAGGAGGACATGTCTTCAGTGGGAGGATATGTGTGCGTGATTGGTGGTGGGCCCGTGAGCTGGAGGTGAAAGAAACAGGTGGAAACGGCGGGTTTATCAGCTGAAGCAGAGTACATGTCAATGTACCATGCAGCCAAGGAGCTGATTTGGCTGAGGAAGCTGCTGGAGGAGATAGGGCATGAGCATAAGACTGCCACACCGTTGTTTTGTGACAACTCCAATGCCATATCAATGTCCAAGAACGCAGTGCTGCATGGGCTCACGAAGCACATGCAGATCAAGTGGCATTGGCTACGCAAGGAGGTGCAGAGGGGATCCATTCAGCCCCTCTATGTGAAAACACAGCAGCAGCCAGCAGATTTTCTCACGAAGCGGCTTGCTGAAGAACCCCACTGGCGCTGTGCTAAGCTGTGCAGCATGAGCCTTAACTAGGCTCACGCAAAGGGAGTGCAAGCAGGCGACTGCTTGAGGGGGAGTTTGTTGGGTGCAAAATATTATTTTTGCACTGCAACCAGCCGCCTGCATGATGTTATGCATTTTGTGTATGTTCTGTGTGCATTCGTTTTCGCATTTCGTTTCATGTGATGTTGCTGCGGGATCATGATCGGTCGTGACGGATCATGACGAGTCATGTTCGTTCATGTCGGCTCATGTCCGCTCATGTTTGTTTTCATCGACGAACATGTGCGTTCATGAATATTCTGTGTTTCATGAATGTTCTGTGTTTCATGAATGTCGGATTGTTTTCACGAGTGCTGTTGAGAGTGTCGAGTGTGTTGAGTTAGGGGCTCGATTGTTTGACCAGCCCCGTTGACCATTTCGCGCTGGTCAATAAAAAAAAAAAGTGCGCGAAGTCAGGACCCGCGCGTGGGGTCCTGACACGCGCGTGTGGTCGTGCAGGGCCCACGCGTGTGTCGCCACTGTTTCGATCGTGCACAGTGCGCACGATCGATACAGGACGGAGCGACATGATCGCTCCGTCACGCGCAGGACAACGCACGATCGCGTCAGCGATCGTCTTGTCCTGCACGACCGAGAAATATCTCGGTCGTGATGAGGGGCACGTGGGGCACGTGGGGCACGCGAGACTTCGCAGTTGACTAACGGAATTTTCGCGCTGACTCGTGTGAAAGTTTAAAAGAAGAAGAGAGTTGCACTAGCAAGAATGAGGATACAAATAGCAAACCCTAGAAGGGTTGTACTCGCTATAGAGCACCCCACTACAGGCTAGAGCATAATATTCTGACACACCCCCATAGCCAAAGTGGGGTGTAATCAGCAGAGCAAGCAAAGCAGTACAAGCTCAGGGTGGATCACAATGTCACCACACATTCTGAGCACAAGTTCAAGAAGCAATAGTTTAAAGTTCACAATTATGAGCAAAGCTAGAGGCTATCGCAGAGGGCAAGTGAGGAGGAGGAGAGACTGTGGGGGAGAGAAGATGGGAGGCGACTGCTGACGCTGCAGACACACAGACGAGCTGCTGGCTCAGTGGCTACCGGAACAACGCTCCGGACTACTGGGGTAACTGGCCCCGCGGCTAAAAGTAGCGGCAGACGAGCAACGGACCCACGGGCGACTGGCGACTACCGGAGATTGTAGCCTCCGGACTGCTGCTGCTGCTGACGACAAGACTGCTGCCTCCACTCGACCTCCCCCAAACAGTACCACCCCTCCTGACACACACCCGCTGCTACACCGCTAGCTCCACTCCCCCTTCACCCCCCCTTAGCACCACTCCAACGGCTCCAACAAGTCCACCCCCCCTCAGCGGCAGCTGCAGCACAGGGAGACGGAGGAGGAGGAGGAGCAGGGAACGGCACACAGTAGTTTCACCCCCATACCCCTCACCCCCAAACCCTAATTCAGGAGAACGGGCTGTAGGAGGGGTGGGGCGCCAGCAGAAGCACGGGGGACAGCGGGGAGGGCAGGGGCAGCGAGGAAAGGGCCGCCCACGGGCCTGGCACAGCCTCCCGAACCGCGCGCAGGCGGCCCGAGCCGCGCGCGGGCCTGGCGCAGCCCGTACGGGCCGCGCGCGGGCCTGGCGCAGCCCGTACGGGCCGCGCGCGGGTCTGGCGCAGCCCGTACGGGCCGCGCGCGGGTCTGGCGCAGCCCGTACGGGCCGCGCGCAGGCCTGGCGCAGCCCGTACGGGCCGCGCGCCGGCTGTACGGGCCGCGCGCAGGCCACGACGGGCGACAGGGGGCGACGCGCGGGTCCCCGTCGCCCGTCGCAGCGCCTCCCGAGGGCGACGCGGCGAGTGACGGGGTAAAAGCCCGCCGCGCGCCTCGGGGCGCACAGCGGGCAGAGAACCGCCGCGCGCCACGGGGCGCACGGCGGGCAGAAAACCGCCGCGCGCCTCGGGGCGCACGGCGGGAAGAAAAAACTGCCGCACGCCACGGGGCGTGCGGCACAGAAGGTAGTAGTGGAAGTTGCAGCGGAAGCAACGAGGTGGTGAGCCCACCCACAGGATCGATCCAAGGGGATCGACCTGCTCTGATAGCATGTGAAAGTTTAAAAGAAGAAGAGAGTTGCACTAGCAAGAATGAGGATACAAATAGCAAACCCTAGAAGGGTTGTACTCGCTATAGAGCACCCCACTACAGGCTAGAGCATAATATTCTGACAACTCGGCGAGCAAGAAAATTCGCCAGAAAGTCGCGCTGCTTTGCATCATTATTTCGACAGAGGTACAAAACGGTAAAATCCGTTTGTAACTGAAAAACGGGAATCTCACACGGGCGTTCATGATCGCACACGAGTAAACATGAATGTTCGCGAGGAGAGACAGCAGGAGAATTTGGCAGCAGTGCAGGTTGAAGACAGTTATTCTACAGCGGCAAATCAAGCCAAATTCTAAAGCAGTTTTACAACCGTTTTTCAATGACAGCAAAGCGAAGACCTGGACGACAGTCAGACAACTGTTTTGTGTGTTTTCCTTTGTGTACCTAGGACCTCTCTTATATGTGTGCTTGTATTTGCTTTCATCAACAATGCTTTCATGATTTCAAGCTTACAATCTACTACTACGTATTGACGAGAGTAGATACACACCGAAGTATTTCCGAAACTTTGCTCAACCAGAACACTCACTCTACAAGCTAAGCTTGGCATAACTACTCACTTGGTTCACAAGTGATGTTAAGTGTTGCCTAGTTTATGTTTGTGGCACTGAGTTAATTGCTTCCGCATAGTACTTTGACTTAAGACATGCTTGCTTGCCTCCTTTTGTTTTCTCGTTCTTCCTTGCTTGGTTTCTTTCGTTTTTTTTTTTTTTTTGGGTTGCGAAGCAACCCTTTACGATCGATTTTGACAATTTTTTTTCCATGTTTTTTTTTATAATAAAACACGGAAAAAAAATATTCGCAAGCTACAGTACCACCCTTCCAATAGTGCATGCATGTTTAACAGTTTTGAATAATGATAGCATTCTTTTAAACGAAATTTGTTACGAAATATATTTCTTGTAGTGGTTTTGTGCATGACTATTGTACTGTTTGTATTATATGTTGTATTGTTTGATGTTGTTGTGATAATTGCATGTAATAAATGTTATGAATACTAGTAATGAATTACACGCCACGCATGCTTAAATGAATGTAATGATGAGGCAAGATATATAGACGTATAATACCGATACACGCATGGAAATGCTTTTGTATGCACGTGATATGATGAAATGCATCACACCACTATATCATAATGCGTGATAGTTAACGACCCAAAAACTAGGCTACCGCATCCTATGCCTAGCATGGGGGGGAAGTCAATAGCAAAGTCTTTGAATAATCGACTAGCACATGAAACAATACAATCTGTTAATTCTAAAAAAGAGGTCACTTTATCAAATCCAGTTCGAAGTGGCAACACACGAGTCACTGAGTGCGCCAATGAACCAATGAGAAATGATAGAATGAACCCCATTTTTAAAATTTACAGACATGCATTGATATTGCTATGAATAATTTACACACACATATACACACGCATATGCATATATACACATACATACAAACACATATACAACCACATACACAGAACCAGACGCATTCGTACAAAGATAGTTATCACGCGACCATTAGCAATGCAGTCGACGATATGAAGTATATAAAAAACCCAAAGCAAGAGAAGTTTTGTCTAGTCAATCTCCCACCCATGTTTTCTTAATTGAAATATTTTTTGTGCCATGAAATAACCAAAACGTATCTCAATCAGCTCCACGGGTCTTGGACTTCACAACCGCTGAAAGGAAATACAAAATTTAAACGTAAGTTGAAGACGCAGCAATAAGTTCTATAATGTTGAGACTGTCAAATTATTAATAAAAAATCATCAATACACGCACGTCAAACCTCCTCTTCATAGGTGTTGAAGATGGTTGTGTGCTCGACGTGTCGAAGTTGACGGGAGTCGCACTTGACTGCGAGGCGCTCGTAACATCAAGTTTGGTCTTCATGACGCGCCCTCCCTCAAGACCAAAGTGAACCTGACAAGAGAAAGGAAGGGAAAAAGGAAGAAGGGAAGCAAGAAAGGAGAGAATAAGACGGAAAGAGAGATTAGAGAAGGAAGGAAAGAGGAAACAGGAAAAACTGATAGAAGAAAAAGAGAGAACGAGGGAAGGAAGGGAAGAAAGAATGAAATCATGTTGAAAGACAGGAAGGTGTACATGAAATGAGTATGAAGATTAACTGGTCTCAATGATAAGGTTTTGAATAGCGTAGAGAATAGATATAAGTGTTGGTACATACCATATTCGTTGTATGTGTAATACGCTTAACTATCTTGAAGAGTCAATCCACGTACCTTTACGAGCCAATGACCTTGAAGAGCGCCCAACATGTGTTGGCGCTCATCCGGAGGCAAAGAGAGAAAGGTGGACATCTGAAGATGCAGGACCACCTTGGTCAAAATGCTCGGTTGAATCACCAAGCCATGCGCTTGAGTCTTGTATGACTCTGGGAAAACAGGAAGACATAATAGCAAAACTTATTGCGAAAAGTTTTGCATGCAAAATTGTACACAAAACATATGCATACGGTACTTACGGCTCTCTTGTACGACAAGTGAGACGGTGATGTCGTCGATCTTGGTGATCGACGAGGATCCATGCTCGTCGCATTCGTACTCGCGCGAGAGACATGATCGGAAAACAGGCAATTGACAAATAGAGTCCCCCGAACCACCCTTGCACACTCTGCGAGAGTTGTGCAAAGGATCCTTGATTTCAGCAACGAGGGACGCTATCTTCTCCTCTTTTGTTGTCATCATGAGTGTGTCCACACTACTCATCCTGAATATGACAAACGGAAACATTACTAACAAGCGTCTTACTTATATACTATTGATATGCGCTAATATGTCTACTTACAGATGCACGAGGCCGACGTCTTGTGGTTCCTCTGTGACCTGTGCATCTGTTATCTCCAACGCTCGTCGTGGGTCAAGAATGACAGCGCTGGAAAGCTTTGTTGTCGTAAACAATGCTGACCTAAGATAGACGTTGCTAATGTAGACTGTCACGTCTGTAGCATCACTGTGCTCGTCCAAGTATAGCTTACAGCACTAGTGAATCCATGTGGCAGCGTCCCCCAAAGATACCAAGACGCTGCGAAGTGACGAATCGTGGATGCTAGCTGTGAGCTTAGGCAATCCACCCGGCTTCTCGAATGACGAGACTCTGAGCCTGACAGAAATGCAAGGGATCTGGGAATGTAGAAAAGTGGAATAGGACACCATGCATATGAAACACATGCATTTACAATTCAATAAGGGGCGACATGCCACACGATCATCTGCAATGAGAACACCAACCAAACTTGATGAACCAGAACGAAAGAGAAGTTATGCTAAGCAGTAAGTATCAGAAAAAATTCAGTTGGAAACAAGAAAAAGAAGTGGCATTATGGTTTTGAAGACAAACACACATTTCAAGCATGAACGCATCCAATTCGTTCAAGGTAATGAATTTGTCTTACCCTGGTGTCGTCTTTCGGCCCAAAGAAACTCATGAGCGTCGGAGTGGGCACATCCCCCACGGTCAGCTGCAAGCCTCCCCTATCCTCCACCAAGTAGGAATAGCGGTGTAGCCAGAGCAACTGCAAATCAAGGCCTCCAATAACAGACCTGTACAATATCACATGTATTAATAAGACCACTTATTTGTAGACGTGCATATGCTCAAGTGTTGACCAGACCCACCAGCTAGGGTGTGCGCGCGAAGCATTGACACGGCGAACTTGATAGACTTCCCCAATGGAAATTCCCATCAAGAACTCGTTCAATGCTCGCACATCGCATCGACCGAATCCTGTGGTCTCCTGCCACAAGACCATCTCGCTGGTAGAACGCTCCACATCAAAGAGGAGAACCTTTCCCGGCGAAAATTTTCCATCGTTCTTGATGAATGTGTTCTTGGTCAAAATCACCATCGCCTTGAAATGATAATCAGAGGGCCTCTCCTCTCCAGGGGCTAACCAAGACTCCATAAACTTGAACGTAACCTCAGCAGTGGCCTGCAAGTATAACATTGTACTGGTGAATGCTAAACCAAGGCAGAACATTTTATATGCGTTTTAGCATACGTTACGTTGTTGGTTCAATAATGAATTGAGAAAAACCATGCCGTTTGAAGAAATGATCATATCGCCGTTGTGGATTGGCAATCATATCGATATTGAAGTCGCCGATGAATATCATGTTATCATGCGGGGTTTTAATCATGATTGATAGGATCATATCGAAAAGGATGTGGTGGTTACAATGATTATTTGGGTTGCGATAACAGCAAGTAATCACAACGGGTTTGTCTTTGATATCGATACTAAAAGTCAAAGGCTCAACTTTGGACCTCTCTTGGTATTGTACTATTCGGATTGGAATTCGATGATACAGCACGATTCCGCCCGTTATGCAATCCACACGAAAAAACATCAAAGAACTGATATGTTTCGCTCGGTAGCGTATCGTCTGAGCTCAAATGTGTCTAAAAAAGAACCACAAAATCGAAATCACGGAGACTGTTTATATTCACATCTGTGTAATGTCCTCGGTAACTTCTTACGTTTTGAAAAAAGAATTTCACACACGAAGCTTGTTTTGAGATTACGTCGACCGATGTTGGATTCAAAACGAGAGGTCGCTCGCGTAAACGACGCATTTCCGCTACAACGCGAGAATCCGTTTTTTTGCAGGATTCTGAAAAATTCGTTAAAAATAGTTGGTTGGGACTGCGAAAACGACTCAGAGCAACGTAAGCGCCTTGAGGAAACACTTTCCTTTCAAAATGCACAACTCCACCATCAAAAGTAGCACCCTGACTTCGATGGAAACTAATTGCATTGCTCGGTCGTAACGGAAACTGCATCCGAGATATCATATCGTATCGAGAGTTCACCGAAAATGACTTCTCGATACATTGTATAGGCATCCAGGTCTGTTGGACTCCAGTCGTTTTGGAGAAAAGTGACGTAGATTTTAAACGGGTCTTACGCCCAACTTGTACTTCGTCGAATTGTACCCATATCGTCTCCACCACACGCTGCTCATTTGAAGTGAAATGAACAACTATGCCAGGAGTGCCGTTGGCAAGCCCATCCGATGTGTCCACATTACATGACATATGGACACGCAAACCGATAAATAATTCCAGGAAAGCTAACAATCCATGCGATGAAGTTGTTGCAAACCCATGTGATGTGATCGGTTTATTCTTCCTTGATTGATCCTTCCCAAACAATGCACAATCCAATGCAGGGATTGCATGTTTTTCTTCCGACGATGACGAGTACACTTCGTGATTAAATGAATCAATGGCTTTATTGGTGCAACACAAATGTTTCAACTCAATTCCTGTCGGGTTGAAAAACTGAACGAGAATGAATTGACTAAGGGAAAGTTGGGTACAAATGCAAACCCTAGAAAACTGTACCCTATATGTGCTACCCCACTATAGCCTACAGTAGCTATGTCATATAAATCTGACACACCCCCATAGGCAAAGTGGGGGAGAACAAGGGGTCACAAGACCAGTCAAGCAAAGCAAAGCAAGCTCAGGGTGGATCACAAAGTCACCACACATTCCGAGCACAAGTTCAAGGCCACAAGGCCAGTTAACATGCAGGATTACATATATATATAAGGCTAGACAAGCAAGAGCAGGTGTATATATATATGCAACAGTACAAACAAGGTCAAGTGGTGAGCAAGTGAGGCAAGGTAGGCACAAGACCCAGCTGAGTACAGAAGCGCTGATGATCACAAGGCGCAAGTGCCTTGGTGAAGATATCAGCAGTGTTGGCCTCAGAGGCCACGTACGCAAGCCGCAGCTGACCACGCTGCTGTAGCTCACGAGCAAGGAAGTAGCGGAGAGCAATGTGCTTCGTTCTGTGCTCCAGTCTCTGCTCTCGACACAAGGCCAGCATGGCCTTGTTGTCTACGTACAGCACTGGAGGAGAACGAGGCGGCTCTCCGAGGTCAGTCAGCAGGTAGGTGAGCCAGCGAAGCTCCTGTGCAGCCATGGCCCCGGCGTAGATCTCAGCCTCACAACTGGAGCCGAGAACAGAAGACGAGCGGGTAGCCTGCCACGAAACAGAGCCGGAACCAAGGCTGAAGGTGTAACCCTGTGACGACCGCTGCGTAGCCTGGTCGTCAGCCCAAGAAGCGTCTGCGTGCCCAGTGAGGACCACTGGACTCTGCCCTCCAAGCACAAGCCCCATGCCCGACGTACTGCACAAGTAGCGCAACACCCTCTTCGCTGCAGCCATGTGCTCCGGTCTGTGTCTCCCAGGAGCAACATAGCGTGCGAGAATGCTAAGAGGGTATGCAAGGTCAGGTCGTGTGCAGGTCATCAGGTACATGAGGCAGCCAACAAGCTCTGGGTACGGGCCACTCGACTCTACGGACTCATCCGAAGGCAGAGCTGAGAGCGAGTGGCGAGTAGGCAGAGGAGTGGCCTGAGGCGAGGAGTACGTGAAGCCGAAGCGCTGAAGGATCTGCTGCACCATGTGTGACTAAGTCAGGGAAATGGTGCGGCGTGCTCTGTCCCGGGTGATCTGCAAGCCAAGGTAGCTGCGCAGTTCACCCAGGTCTGTGCACGTGTGTCTCTTCTGCAGGTCGGACTTCACGTGGGCGAGTCCAGCAGTGTAGAACGGCGGCAAAGAAGTGTCGGTGCGCAGAAACAGCGACGGGTCGGCAGTAGAGGGAGCAAACCCAAGAGCCGCAAGTGTAGTCCTCAGTGTGTCGTGCCACTCACGCGGTGCCTGGCGGAGACCGTAGACTGGCCGCCGGAGGCTCCACTGGGTGCCAGGAGGAAAAGACCCAGTGAAGCCAGGTGGGCGACGCAGCCAGATCTCCTCGTGCAGGCTGCCTTGCAAGAAAGCAGTGCTGAAGTCAAGAGAGTGCAGCTCGTAGTCGCGGTGAGCAGCTATGTGCAGCAGTACCCGAAGAGTGGTCATCTTCGGGGTGGGAGAGAAGGTCTGAAAGTAGTCAACTCCCTGCCGCTGACTGAAGCCACGAGCCACGTAACGCGCCTTGAAGACAGGCGGAGAACCCGGCGGCCGCTTCACCCTGAAAATCCACATGCCACTGACGATGTTCGCCCCATGCGGGGGAACCTCGTCAACGTAGGTGCCTGTGGACTTCCAGGAAGCCATCTCTGTGTCCATAGCTGCCTGCCACTGAGAGGAGTAGGGACCCTCTATCGCCTCCGCGTAAGAGCGCGGAGTCGGGATGTCAAGTGCATCCGGGTCTCCCTCAGGGGTAAGCAGTACGGACACGAGATGAGGTGAAGCAGCAGCCAAACACTGGAACTCCTCCTGCCTGTCCTCAAGGACGTCCGTGCCAAGGGCACACTCACCCCCGACGGACGGAGGACAGACAGACTCAGACTCATCGACAAGACTAGCAGCGTAGTCTAGACGACAGCGAGCAGCAAAGTCGACGAGCTCAGCAACTAGGGCAGACGCAGCAGTGGACTCAAAGGAAGGGTCAGTGACGACAGTAGCAAGGGACGCGTGACAGTAGGACTGGCAGCACGAAGAGAGTCCGACTCCGGGTCGGGAAGAGCAGGAAGAGAGGACTCAGGAGGAGAAGGCAAAGGGGCACGCAGAGGAGCAGTGGACGGACGCAGAGACATCCGGTGCGTGCCAGGGACAGGAGGAGGACGCTGACGCGAACCACGACCACTAGTGCGAGCAGGACGGACAGGCGACGCAGGGCGAGACGCAGGCTCACGACGCTCAGCAAGACCTCCAGTAGGACCAGTGTAGGGAGAAGGAGCGGGCAGTGGGGAGGCCGGCTGTAACTGTATCTGTGACGGGACAGGCTGTGGACACTCTAAGGGAGGAGGAGGACTAGTAGAAGGCGGGAGACCAAGAACCTGCTGAAGGAGCGGAACGAAGTACGGCCGAGGCCGCGCGGCGACTCCAGACACAGCAGGGACAGCACCAGTACCCCCAGCGGCAGCACCAGCGCCAGCAGCACCTCCAGCTCCAGTACCTCCAGCAGCACCAGTAGTACCCCCAGCAGGACCGCCTCCAGGACCGACAGCAGTAGCCTCAGCGCCAACACCCTCAGCAGCTCCAGCTCCAGTCGTACCCGCAGGCCCAGCAGCTCCAGTACTCCCAGTACGAGCACCTCCGGGACCCGCGGCACCAGCACCCTCAGCAGCCGAAGAACCTCCAGCTCCAGCAGCACGCCTCCAGCGCCGGGCAAACCACTCGCGCAGCTCCTGTGGAGAGAGTGGCTCCCGCCGAGACGAAGCACCCGGAGAACCTCCAGGCTCAGCACCGCCAGACGCCACACGAGCAGGCCCAGCTCCCTCAGGCTCAGCACCCCCAGGCTCAGCACCCCCAGGCGTAGCACCCCCAGGCTCAGTACCCCCAGGCTCAGCACCCCCAGTAGTAGCACCCCCAGGCTCAGCACCCCCAGGCTCAGCACCCCCAGTAGTAGCACCCTCAGGCTCAGCACCCCCAGGCGTAGCACCCACACGCTCAGCACCCCCAGAGTCAGCACCCCCAGGCTCAGCACCCTCAGCAGCACCAGAGTCACCAGTAACCTCGACAGGCTCGACTGCGTCTACCTGGGACACACCTGAAGGGGCAGGACCCTGAGGGGGGAGGGGGTCTACCGGGGGGGGACCTGGCACAAGGAAGAGCGGTGGCGGGGGGAGGGACGGAGTGCGGTAGGGGAAGAGGCGGTAGTAGGGGACCGACTCGTCAAACGTGACGTCCTGGGAGGACAGAACACGGCGAGAGGTGGGGTGGTAGAACTGCCACCCTGGCGCGTCAGGGGGGAAGCCAAGGAAGACGCAAGGAGCAGCACGAGGGGACAGCTTGTCCGCAGACAAGTCGCGGACAAACGCCCGAGATCCCCAGACACGGAATGCAGACGCATCGCCAACCTTCCCCGTCCACAGCAAAGCTGGGGAGGTCTCCGGCATGGAGACCCTGGGGTGAAGGTTGATCTGATGCGCCGCGTACCGAACCGCAAACGGCCACAGAAAATGGGGGGCAGCCGCATGCATCATGGACGTACGGGCGACGTCCATGACCATGCCAATGCGGCGCTCAGCAATCCCATTTTGCTGTGGAGAGTCCGGAAGCGTGAAGGTCTGGCGGATGCCTCGTGCACGACAGTAGGCTCGCAGAAGGCCAGAGGAGAACTCTCCACCTCTGTCAGAGTGCAGACGCAGAACAGGAAAGTCCGAGCCGAAACTCTGCCTGAGCTGGAGACGAGCTGCGCGGATCCAGTCGATCAACACCTCAGTGACATCACCCTTGCTGCGCAAGGGGAAGACTGTGGTGTAACGCGAGTAGTCGTCAACCACCAGCAGGAAGTAGCGCTCGTGACCCTGTCCACGGACGCGGGCCGGGCCCCACACGTCCATGTGAAGCGTCTGCAGCGGGGCCTCTGTCGGAGGAAACTGGGAGGAGTGAGGGGCAGCCCGCTGCCGCCCCTCGACACAGGGGACGCAGGTAGGGCCAGGCCCCGGAGGAAGGGGAGGGAGGGACCGGGGAAGACCAGAGACAAGGACACGGGAGGCCATGCCTCGGAGACGAAGCAGAGAGGGGTGACCAAGGCGGTGGTGCCAGAGGAGAGTCTCGTGAGACAGGAGGCGACACGAACAGGGGGCAGACTCAGGACCAGACCTGGACGCTGCAGCAAACACCTGACCCGACGCAGCTACCTGACCAGACGCAGTGACTGGAGGAGACGCAGTGGTTAGTGTGTACAGGCTCGACCCCGGCCGACGTGTAAACGTGGCCAGGTGTCGGCCTGTCCGAGCGTCCGTGCAGTGGGTCACCCGCTGACTCGCAGGAGTGAACTGGTGAACCCCCGCATCCTGTAGGTCAGCACCACTCACCAAGTTCGTAGAGAACGAGGGGAGGTAAAGACCAGACAGGGTGCCAGAGGGGGCCGCCGGACACGGGAGGACAGTGGAGAAGTGAGCAAGGACAGGACCCCCAGAGGGGTCTGCCAGAGAGACTGCAACTGGCCGGCCAAGCGGCGTAAGTGTGGTGCGGTCTCGAAAGAAGGAGCGAGAAGCCCCCGAGTCAAGGGTGAAGGTGTGGGAGGCCGAAGCCAACGCAGTACCTGAGAGAGCAGACTCACCAGCACCTGAGGGAGCAGACGCACGAGCACCTAGAGCAGCAGCCTCGCTAGCACCTAGAGCAGCAGCCTCACCAGTACCTAGAGCAGCAGTCTCAATGCCCGGGTCGGGCGGAAAACACCGGTAACAGTCACCCTCATCACTAATAGTCACAGCATACATGGCAGCAAGAATAGCATCAAAGTCAAGGTCAAAGACAGCTACACCCGCCCTAGACAGCTCGCCCCAGCGGGGGATCTTAGTGGCCTCAGTGAACTGGTGACGCCAAGCGTCCGTCAGGCGGCCAAAGCAGCGCTGGGTGGAGTGCGCACCCCCGCACTGCTCACCCGCGCGGTCGCCGGTGCGTAGGACGTAGGTGCACGGACCAGTACCCCCACCCCGCTGGCGTGCAGCGTACCACTCACGGAGCTGCTGAGGGAGGGGGATGTCACGAGTGCGCTGCTGCTGCTGCTGCTGCTGGCGCTGTCCACCACCGGAGCCGACCCTCTGCGCAGTGCCACCCCGACCAGCTCCACCTCCTCCGCCGCCGCCTCCTCCACCGCCGCCACCTCCGCCACCTCCGCTCCCACCGCCACCGCCGCCGCCGCCTCCGCCTCCACTGCCGCCACCGACACCTCCACCCCTGCCACCACTCCCACCACCACCCCCACCCCCTCCACTGCCTCCACCGCCACCTCCGCCACCCCCGCCAGCCCCTCCAGCACCCTTGCCCCCCTTGCCCTTGCCGGTGCGGCGTCTCCCGCTCGGGGCAGACGCAGCGCCGACCGACTCGAAACCAACGAGGTCGGCCGCAGCAGCAGAGGCAACAGAGGGCAAAAGGGGGGAGGGGGAACACCCCTCAAAGACGGGGGTGCGAGGGTCACCACGAGAGGCTCCTACAGCGACTATGCTCTTCTCTGCTGCTAGGAGGGCCTTCTCGAGGAGGTCAACGGTGAGAGTGGTGGGGCAAACTGAGAGGAAGTGGTCCCTGACTACGCGAAGGGAGTCAGGGAGCCGGGTGACTATGTAGTAGAGGGTGATGTACATGGGGGGGGGGTTCTTGGCGCAGAATTCAGCAGGAAGCGCAGCGCGGTAGCGAGTGTCACTAGTGCGGAGGTGCGTAATGAGGTCAGCGACTGTGGGAAAGGCAGCAAGGTCAGGGAAGAGGTACGGTAGCATGAGGCGGCTCAGAACAGCAGTGGCAGGGGAGGAGTAGCGCGCAACTACAGCGTCGTACAAGGTCTGAGCACTCTTGTACTGGCTAAAGTGCGCACGCTCAGAGGTAGGCAGGTGGCGACGCACAGCAAGACGTGCAGCAGCATCGCGTGTGGCCCACTGTGAGCGAACAGTGGCGTCGGCATCAGCAGCAGGGGCAGGAGAGGCACCAGAGGTGAGGTCAAAGAGGGAGAGACCGTCTGCCCTATCGCACTGTAGGAAAAGCTGCAGGTCATCTACCCAGACGTCAAAGTCAATGGCCCGACCCCCAGCGAGGACACTAGGGGTAGCCATGACAGCAGTAGACTAGCAGCGCGAACAGTAGGGTAAGGGCAGTGCAGTGACAGAGGCGCTGCTCTTACCGGACAGGGCGGCTCGGGCGGCTCGGCGGCTCGGCGGCTCGGCAACTCGGCGGCTCGGGCGACTCGGGCGGCTCGGCGGTACGGCGGCTCGGCAGCAACTGCGGCTCGGCTACTCGGCGGCTCGGGCGGCTCGGGCGGCTCGGCGGTACGGCGGCTCGGCAGCAACTGCAGCTCGGCGGCTCGGCGACCCGGCGGCTCGGGCGGCTGAGGTGGCGCGGCGGCTCGGGCGGCTCGGGTGGATCGGGCTGCTCGGCAGCAGCTCGGCGGCGCCGGCGGCTCGGTGGTGACGGCGGGGCCGCGTGGGGACGGCGGCTGGGCCGGGTGGAGCGGCGGCGGGGCCGGGTGGAGCGGCGTCGGGGCCGGGTGGAGCGGCGTCGGGGCCAGTAGAGGCGGCGCCGGGGCCGGGAAGGGCAGCTCCGGGGCCGCAGGGGTAGGCGACGGGGCCAGCAGAGGCGGCGCCGAGGCAGGGAAGGGCGGCGCCGGGGCCGCAGGGGTAGGCGACGGGGCCGCTAGGGCGGCTAGGAGGGGGGGGTCGCGAGGGCGGCTTGAAGAGGCCGCGAGGGCAGCTAGAAAGGGCCGCGAGGGCGGCGTGAAAGGGCCGCGAGGGCGGCGCGACGCGACGGAGCCGCGAGGGCGGCGGATCGGGGCCGCGAGGGCGGCGCGACGCGGCCGCTAGGGCGGCGCGACGTGAAGGGGCCGCAAGGGCGACGCGACGGGGCCGCAAGCACGACGCGACGGGGCCGCTAAGGCGGCGCGACAGGGTCGAGAGAGGGGAGCGCGACTCGGGCAGTGTAGAGCGCGCTCCGGGCAGGAAAAAAAAGGTGGTGGGCCCTAGGAACAGTTCCCACAGGGGAACCTGCTCGATACCATGAGAATCTGAACGAGAATGAATTGACTAAGGGAAAGTTGGGTACAAATGCAAACCCTAGAAAACTGTACCCTATATGTGCTACCCCACTATAGCCTACAGTAGCTATGTCATATAAATCTGACACGGGTAAGTATCAAGCTGACGCTCATGTAACAATTGAACGTCCATACGGGTTTGATTACCTTCGCGTAATCAATTCAAAAATTCGGCAAATCTAGCCTCATCGCGCTGACGCATAATCGTCGTGAGCTCGATGAGTCGCACGCGCTCCCACAATTGTGATTCACCTAGAGTTGAGAGCGAATGGTCACTGAAACAGTGAATATCGAGCACCGGGGGAAGCTGGAAAAAATCACCAACAAAGATCATATGAAGGCCTCCAAAAGCAGAGTTTGCGTTATTTGTCAGTTCGCAGAGTCTGAAATCGATCCATTCGAACGTATTCTTTCCCACCATTGATATTTCATCAACAATGACAACCTTTACGTCACCGAGTCGTGATCATAAGGTATTCATCTTATCCGAAGTCAACTTCTTTATTCGTCGATTTTGAACGACAGGAATCATTAGGGCATTATGAATCGTACAACCCTTGATTTGAAAAGCAGCAACACCTGAAGGGGCGATCTTTAACACCTTGATGGTACTGAAGTCTGTATGAATCTGCGCATGAAAAATGCGCATCAACCGATCGTGAACTGTCTTGATCAATACGGATTTACCAACTCCGGCACCACCACTCACTGTCAGATATATATGACTTAGTCTTTGTAGGCTCTAGTGGGGTAGTCACTAAGGGGTACAGGTTTCTAGGGTTTCATATTTGTATCCAACATTTTCCTAGTTCAATTATTCCTCATTCTTCACAAGGTATAGAGCGGGTTCCCTAGTGGGACCGTTTCTTCCTAAGGGCCCACCTTCGAAAAAAAAAATTAGCCTGCCCGAAGCGCGCTTCGCGACCTGCCCTAAAATCTCGCGGCCCCTTAGTGGCCTGCCCCTTAACGGCCCCTTAGTGGCCCCTGCGCGGCCCCCCTTAGCGCCCCCTCCTTCGCGGCCCCTTCACGGCCCCTGTCGCGACCCCTTAGCGGCCCCTCGCGGCCCCTCTTAAGGCCCTTCACGCCCCCCCCTTCGCGGCCCTTCGCGGCCCCCTCACGGCCCTTCGCGGCCCCTTCGCGGCCCTTCGCGGCCCCTTCGCGACCCTTCGCGGCCCCCTCACGGCCCTTCGCGGCCTCGTCGCGACCCTTCGCGGCCCCCCGTCTCTGCCCTTCGCGGCCTCTCCGCGGCCCTTCGCGGCCCCTTCGCGGCCCCTCCGCGGCCCCTTCGCGGCTCTTCGCGGCCCCTTCGCGGCCCCTCCGCGGCTCTTCGCGGCCCTGCCGCCCCGTCGTCGCCGCCCCAGCAGCAGCTGCCGTCGCGCCTGCTGCCGCTGCCGCTTCCGACACGGCCGTTCGCCGCCGCCGCTGCTCCCGTGACAGCCGCCGCCGCTCCTGCCGTGACAGCTGCCGCCGCTGCTGCTGAGACAATCGCTGCTGCCGCTGCCGTGACAGCCGCGGCCGCCGTTCATCGCGGCCGCCGCCGTTCCTCGCAGCCGCCGCCGCCGTCCCGGCCCTACCCTGCAGCCGAGTCGTGGCCCTCCTGTGCTGCCCTATCACGGCCCTGATCCTGCCGGCGCACCTCGGCCCTGCCCCACCACTTGCGGGCTTCTACCCACCCGCCCCTGGTAAGCGCACCGCCGAGCCGCGCCCCTCCTGCTGCTGCTACTGCTAACCTGCTTCTGCTGCTGCTGCTACTAGCCTGCTGCTGCTGCTGTCATGGCTAGTCCCAACGTTTTTACCTTTGATGCTAAGGGTCGAGCGGTAGACTTTGAGGTCTGGATAGATGATCTGCAGCTTTTCCTGCAGTGCGATAGCAAACACGACCTCTCACTGTTCGATCTCACGTCTGGCGCCTCTACTGCCCCTGCTGCCGATGCTGACAGTACTGTTCGCTCACAGTGGACCACACGCGATGCTGCTGCCCGTCTTGCTGTGCGTAGTCACCTGCCGTCCACTGAGCACGCGCACTTTAGCCAGTACAAGACTGCTAAGACCTTGTACGACGCTGTAGTTGCACGCTACTCCTCTCCTGCCACTGCTGCCCTTAGTCGCCTCATGCTGCCGTACCTGTTCCCTGACCTCGCCGCCTTCGCCACAGTCGCTGACCTCATTACGCACCTCCGCACTAGTGACACCCGCTACCGCACTGCGCTTCCTGCTGAGTTCTGCGCCAAGAACCCCCCCCGCTATGTACATCACCCTCTACTACCTAGTCACCCGACTCCCTGACTCCCTTCGCTCGGTCAGGGACCACTTCCTCTCTGTTTGCCCTACCACACTCACCGTTGACCTCCTCGAGGAGCGCCTCCTTCCAGCTGAGAAGAGTATAGTCGCTGTAGGAGCCTCTCGTGGTGACCCTCATGCCCCTTTCTTTGAGGGGTGTTCCCCCGTCCCCCTTTTGCCCTCTGTTGCCTCTGCTGCTGCTGTCAACCTCGTTGGCACCGAGTCGGTCGGCGCTGCGTCTGCCCCTAGCGGGAGGCGCCGCAACGGCAAGGGCAGGGGGGGCAAGGGTGCTGGGGGAGCGGGCGGGGGCGGTGGTGGTGGCGGTGGGGGCGGCGGAGGGGGTGGGGGTGGTGGTGGGAGTGGTGGCGGGGGTGGGGGCTCTGGTGGCGGCGGCGGAGGCGGCGGCGGCGGTGGCGGTGGGAGTGGAGGAGGCGGCGGTGGCGGCGGTGGCGGTGGCGCTGGTCGGGGTGGCTCTGTGCCGCGGGGAGGCTTCGATGGTGGCCAGCGTCAGCAGCAGCAGCGCTCTCGTGAGACCCCGCCGCCCCAGCAGCTTCGTGAGTGGTACGCTGCGCGTCAGCGGTCTGGGGGTGCTGGTCCCTGTGCCTACGTCCTGCGTACTGGTGACCACACTGGGGAGCCGTGCGGCGGGCCGCACACCACCCAGCGCTGCTTTGGCCGCCTGACTGACGCCTGGCGTCTCCAGTTCCCTGACGCCTCTGAGATCCCTCGTTGGGGTGATTTGCTCAAGTCGGGTGTAGCTATCGTTGATATTGACTATGATGCTATTCTTGCTGCCATGTATGTTGTGTCCACTAGTGATGAGGGTGACTGTTACCTGTGTGTTCCGCCTGACCCGGGCATTGCAGCTGCTGCTCTAGGTGCTCGCGAGTCTGCTGCTCCAGGTACTAGTGAGTCTGCTGCTCCAGGTGCTGGTGAGTCTGCTCTCTCAGGTACCACGTCTGGACAGGCTTTGCACACCTTCACCCTTGACTCGAGTGCTTCTCGCTCCTTCTTTCGAGACCGCACCACCCTCACGCCGCTCAGTCGGCCAGTTGCGGTCTCCCTGGCAGACCCCTCTGGGGGTCCTGTCCTTGCCCACTTCTCCAGTGTACTACCGTGTCCAGCGGCCCCGTCTGGCTTCCTGTCAGGTCTTTACCTCCCCTCGTTCTCTACGAACTTGGTGAGTGGTGCTGACCTGCAGGATGGGGGAGTTGACCAGTTCACTCCTGCGAGTCAGCGGGTGACCCACTGCACGTGTGCTCGGACGGGCCGACACTTGGCCACGTTTACCCATCAGCCGGGGTCGAGCCTGTACACACTGACTACCGAGTCTCCTCCTGTTCCTGCGTCTGGTCAGGTAGCTGCGTCGGGTCAGGTGTTTGCTGCAGCGTCCAGGTCTGGTCCTGAGTCTGCCCCCTGCTCGTGTCGCCTCCTGTCCCACCAGACCCTCCTCTGGCACCACCGCCTTGGTCACCCCTCCCTGCCTCGTCTCCGAGGCATGGCCTCCCGTTACCTTGTCTCTGGTCTCCCCGGTCCCTCCCTCCCCTTCCTCCGGGGCCTGCCCCTACCTGCGTTCCCTGCGTCGAGGGGCGGCAGCGCGCCGCTCCTCACTCCTCCGAGTTTCCGCCGACAGAGGCTCCGCTGCAGACTCTTCACATGGACGTGTGGGGCCCAGCCCGCGTCCGTGGACAGGGTCACGAGCGTTACTTCCTCTTGGTGGTTGACGACTACTCGCGTTACACCGCAGTCTTCCCCTTGCGCACCAAGGGTGAGGTCACTGGGGTGTTGATCGACTGGATCCGCGCTGCTCGTCTCCAGCTCAGAGAGAGTTTCGGCTCGGACTTTCCTGTTCTGCGTCTGCACTCCGACAGAGGTGGAGAGTTTTCCTCCGACCTTCTGCGAGCCTTCTGCCGTGCGAGGGGCATCCGCCAGACGTTCACGCTTCTGGCCTCTCCACAGCAAAATGGGATTGCTGAGCGCCGCATTGGCATGGTCATGGACGTCGCTCGTACGTCCATAATCCATGCGGCTGCTCCCCATTTTTTGTGGCCGTTCACGGTTCAGTACGCGGCGCAGCAGATCAACCTTCAGCCCCGGGTCTCCTTGCCGGAGACCTCCCCCACCCTGTGGTGGACGGGGAAGGTTGGCGATGCGTCTGCGTTCCGTGTCTGGGGATCTCGGGCTTTCGTCCAAGACTTGTCTGCGGACAAGCTGTCCTCTCGTGCTGTTTCCTGTGTCTTCCTTGGCTTCCCCCCTGACGCGCCTGGTTGGCAGTTTTACCACCCCGCCTCGCGCAGTGTTCTGTCCTCCCAGGACGTCACGTTTGACGAGTCGGTTCCGTACTACCGTCTCTTCCCCTACCACGCTGCCCCCCTCCCCCCCCTGCCGCTCTTCCTCGCGCCAGGTCCCCCCCCGGTAGACCCCCTCCCCCCTCAGGGTCCTGCCCCCTCAGGTGTATCCCAGGTAGACGCAGTCGAGCCTGTCGAGGTAGCTGTTGACTCTGGTGCTGCTAGGGGTACTGAGCCTGCGGGTGCCGGGTCTGGGGGTGCTGAGCCTGAGCGTGCGGAGCCTGGAGGTGCTGAGTCTGGGGGTGCTGAGCCTAGGGTTGCTGAGTCTGGGGGTGCGGAGCCTGAGGGTGCTGGGCCTGCTCGAGTGGAGCCTGGTGGTGCTGGGCCTGGAGGTCCTTCAGGTGCTTCGTCCCGGCGGGAGCTGCCCTCTCCCTAGGAGCTGCGTGAGTGGTTTGCTCGCCGCTGGAGTCGTGCTGCTGGAGCTGGTGGTGCTACCGGTGCTGGAGGTTCTGCGGCTGCTGGAGGTTCTGGAGCCACAGGTCCCGGAGGTGCTCGTACCGGCGGTACTGGAGCTGCTGGGCCTGGTGGTGCTGCTGGTGCTGGAGCTGGAGGTGCTGCTTGCGTAGGCGCTGCTGCAGGTACTACTGGAGCTGGTGCTGCTGCGTCTTCCGGTGGTCCTGCTGGAGCTGGCGCTGCTGGAGGTCTTAGCGCTGGAGGTGCTGCTGGAGCTGGTACTTCTGGGGGTGCTGGAGTTGGCGCTGCTGGAGCTACTGGGGGTGCTGCTGGAGCTGGTGGTACTGCTGGCGTTGGTGCTGACGCTGGGGGTGCTGGTGCTGTCCCTGCTGGTTCTGGAGGCGCTGCGCGGCCGCGGCCGTACTTCGTTCCGCTCCTTCAGCAGGTTCTTGGTCTCCCGCCTTCTACTGGTCCTGCTCCTTCCTTAGAGTGTCCACCGCCTGTCCAGTCCGAGTCACAGTTACAGCTCGCCTCCCCACTGCCTGCTCCTCCTCCCTACACTGGTCCTACTGGAGGTCTTGCTGAGCGTTGGAGCCTGAGTCTCGTCCTGCGTCGCCTGTTCGTGCTGGTCGCACTAGTCGTCGTGTTCCACGCCAGCGTCCTCCTGCGGTCCCGGGCATGCACCAGATGGCACTGCGTCCTTCCACTGCTCCACTGCGTGTCCCTTTGCCGTCTCCTCCTGCATCCTCTCTTCCTGCTCTTGCTGACCCGGAGTCTGACTCCCTTCGTGCTGCCAGTCCTACTGTCACGCGTCTCCTGGCTACTATTGTCACTGACCCTTCCTTTGAGTCCACTGCTGCGTCTGCCTTAGTTGCTGAGCTTGTCGACTTCGCTGCTCACTGTCGTCTAGACTACGCCGCGAGTCTTGTTGCTGAGTCTGAGTCTGTCTGTCCTCCGTCCGTCGGGGGTGAGTGTGCTCTTGGCACGGACGTCCTTGAGGACAGGCAGGAGGAGTTCCAGTGTTTTGCTGCTGCTTTACCTCATCTCGTGTCCATGCTGATTGCCCCTGAGGGAGACCCGGATGCACCAGACATTCCGACTCCGCGCTCTTACGCAGAGGCGATAGAGGGTCCCTACTCCTCTCAGTGGCAGTCAGCCATGGACGCAGAGATGGCTTCCTGGAAGTCCACAGGCACCTACGTTGACGAGGTTCCCCCACCTGGGGCGAACATCGTCAGTGGCATGTGGATTTTCAGGGTGAAGCGGCCGCCGGGTTCTCCGCCTATCTTCAAGGCACGTTACGTGGCTCGAGGCTTCAGTCAGCGGCAGGGAGTTGACTACTTTCAGACCTTCTCCCCCACCCCGAAGATGACCACTCTTCGGGTGCTGCTGCACATTGCCGCTCAGCGCGACTACGAGCTTCACTCTCTTGACTTCAGCACTGCTTTCCTACAGGGCAGCCTGCACGAGAAGATCTGGCTGCGCCGCCCTCCTGGCTTCACTGGGTCGTTTCCTCCTGGTACCCAGTGGAGCCTCCGGCGGCCAGTCTACGGTCTCCGCCAGGCTCCCCGCGAGTGGCACGACACACCGAGGACTACGCTAGCGACTCTTGGGTTTGCTCCTTCTACTGCTGACCCGTCGCTGTTTCTACGCACCAATACCTCGCTGCCGCCGTTCTACATCCTCGTGTACGTCGACGACTTGGTCTTTGCTACTGCTGACACTGCTGGACTCGCCCACGTGAAGTCCGAGCTGCAGAAGAGACACACATGCACAGACCTGGGTGAACTACGCAGCTATCTTGGCTTGCAGATCACCCGGGACAGAGCACGGCGCACCATTAGTCATTTGTTAGGTGCCTAAGAAATGCAGACCTGCAAGAGAATACATAGGGACATAGACATGCGAACAAGGTGGGACGTCTTAAGCGGTGCATGTGCGCATGTCTCAACCGAGGCAGGTGTCTTTTGAGTCGACTCAAGACACATCAGTGCATCTACAGATTTGCAAGACTGATGCATAGGGACGTAGTCATGCGAACCAGCTGCATCCTCTCAACCGGCGCATGCACGCATGTCTCAACCGAGGGAGGTCTCATCTGCTCAGCAAGTCAACACGTCGCCATTAATTCTCATGCTCTTGTCCCGAATGGCCTACCTATTCTGGACAGCAAGCTGCGAGCAAGTGGTGCACGCGTGTTTCAGCTGAGGCAGGTGACATCTGTTGAATGTATCACCACGTTGCCTTGCCTTTAATTCCATACACTTATCCCGTTGCCCGCTTGGCCTATTTACCCTGACCTGAACAGCAAGCCGCGAGCTAGCGGTGCAAATGCCTCTCAACCAAGGCAGGTGACATCTGCAGAGGTACAGGAGGCGGTTCTGATTCCGTGCGTGTGCGTGTCTGTCCCACATGGTTTGACCTACCCCACACAGCAAGCCGCGAGCAAGCAGCGGTGCAAACGCCTCTCAACCGAGGCAGGTGACATCTGCAGAGGCGCAGGAGGCAACTCTGATTCCGTGCCTGCACGTGTCTGGCCCACATGGTTTAACCTACCCCACACAGCAAGCTACGAGCAAGCAGCGGAGCAAACGCGTCTCAGCCCAGGCAGGTGACATTTGCAGAGGCACAGGAGGCGGCTCTGAGGACGGCAAACAGGCTCATGGTTGCTCTGCCCTCGCCCTGCATGTGCAACCCAACCCAACCCAACCCTACACAGCAAGCTGAGAGCAAGCACAGCACGTGCGTCTCAGCCCAGGCAGGTGACGTCTGCAGAGGCACAGGAGGCGGCTCTGAGGGCAGCAGACAAGCTCATGGCTGCTCTGCCCTCGCACTGCATGTGCAACCCAACCCAACCCAACCCAACCCTACACAGCAAGCTGAGAGCAAGCACAGCACGTGCGTCTCAGCCCAGGCAGGTGACATCTGCAGAGGCACAGGAGGCGGCTCTGAGGGCAGCAGACAGGCTCATGGCCGCCCTACCCTCCCCGTGCATATGCAAGCACATCCACCCATCTCAGATGTCTGGCGGTTTCTGGCTGATTCGTGTCCCTCCATCGCCCTCCATCTCCCTGACACCTTCCGTTGCCTCGTGGAACGCTTTATCACTTCTTTCTTCATCAAAATCCAGCCACCCCAAATGTTCCGCGGTTTCTGAGGCGTCTCAGAAGAGGCCTGGCTCTTGCCTTGTCCAGCCGTCTTAAATGTCCGGCGTTTTCTGGCTGGTCCATCTCTTTCTGTCGTCGTGTCTCCTTTTTTCCCCTCCTTGTGTCATTTATCACTTGTCGCTTTGTCTTGTTTTTTCTCTCTCTCACTTGTCGTTTTCTGTCTCAGTTCTCGGTTTGACTTATCTCAATTATTTTGTGTACACCCTAGTGGCACTGTCACTGATATAAGAGTAGAAGATGAAACTAGTGGGCAAAGATTACAAAAGCAAACAAAAAGCAAGAAACAAAAAAACAAACTACCACGTACTCACGTGTTTGGATGTCTCAAACATTTCCGCAAATGGGTGTCACAGGGCCAAGAAGCACCTTACATTTACATAACTTGAAAAATCAACCGCACACAGAAGCAAACAAGCAGCACACAATAGTACCTCGAGGCAAAACAATTCAACAGCCACAATCCTGCTGTGCAGCCCAGAGTAATTGCATTAAGCAGACCGCACCACTCATATGGTGGAAGAATCTCTCTTCTTCCTCCATTCTTCCTCTCCCCTTTCCTCCTCGTCCGCAGGGCCTGAACAGAAGCTTCTGCACGACACTCCTCCCTCGCAGCATAGCCACTCTCACTCTCAAATTCGACCCCCCACAAGGCACAGGGCATCCCAAGGATGACACCGGAGCCGATTCCTCGTGAGGTGACTTGTGAGTCGACTCAGAACTCACCTGATTTCAAGAGCAGCAGTGCACCAGCTGATCCAAAGGACACCTCTCAAGCCAGCAGCTATCTGAAGGACAGCATTGGAGGAAAGGTAGATGGGGACGTGGACGGAAAGAGGAGAGACGTGAAATCAGACCAAAAACGGGCGAGGAGCGGAAACCAGGGGTCACATGAAGGGGGTTCGGAGGAGGGGGGGTTGCAGCAGCTGCTGGGGGAGGAGGGCGGTGATGGGGGGAGTGTATGCAGTGGGGGATGGCGAGTGGAAGGCCACCTACCTGCCGCACAAGACGGGTCTGAGTGGTGGGTGGAGGGGCTTTGCACTGGACCAGGAGCTGGATGCAGGCAATGCTGTGGTGTTTGAGAAGATGGACCGAGATACACTCAAGGTATGCACGTGGGTGCAGTGCGGTGAAGGTGTAAACACTCAAGGTCAGGCGGGGTCGGGTTGGGGTATGATGGGGATGAAGCGGGGGTTTGGTATGGATCAAGAGCTGGATGCGGGCGATGCCGTGGTGTTTGAGAAGGTGGATTCGCTCACACTCAAGGTATGCATGTGGGTGCAGTGCGGTGCAGGTGTATACGTTTGAGGTCAGGCAGGGTTGGGTTGGGGTATGGTGGGTGTGAAGCGGGGATTTGCTCTGGATCAGGAATTGGATGCGGGCAACGCGTTGGTGTTTGAGAAGATGGATCGGGACACTCTTAAGGTACACATACCGGTGCAGTGCAGTGAAGCTGTATACATGTGTGGTTAGGTAAGGTTGGGTTGGGGCGTGATGGGGATGAAGCGGGGGTTGGGTATGGATCAAGAGCTCGATGCGGGCGATGCCGTGGTGTTTGAGAAGGTGGACTCGCACACACTCAAGGTATGCATGTGTGGGTATGCTAGGTATGTTCGGTGGTGGGGGGACCATGCTAGGTATGTTTGGTGGTGCTGTTAGGAATTGTGAATTCACGCTCGCTTGGGTTGGGTCCAAGTGATACATGGGAGGTATGGATGTGACTTTTGACTGGATCCAGAAGTCATCTTAAATCCAGCCTTGCTCAAGCTGAGCCCAAGTGATGCAGAGGAGGTATGGATGTGCGCTACTTGGTGAGCGAGGGCGATTTTGAGAATTCTCAAAATCAACCTCAAACAAAAGTGAGCGAGGGCCTGCTGGCGACCCGCGAAAGCAAGGATTGAAATGATGGCCCGATTCTTTTTGGCTCCCTACGAGGTTCTGTCAATGATGTGCATTATCTTCTGAAACGCAGGTTCACATCTTCAGAGCAGCAGATTTCATCCCGTGTGCCTTCGAAACGAAGGTAATGGCAGGTTCACATTGACTCGATCCAGAAGCCACTTTGATGCATTCATCATCTGAAATGCAGGTTCACTTCTTCAGAGCAGCATATTTTGTGTCATTTGCCTTTGGGCATTGTAACGAGGTGACTTTCGAGTCGACTCAAGGTCTCTTTTATGTTTTCACCATCTCCTGAGATGGTAGGTTCACATCTTCAAAGCAGGAGAGCTTGACAGGGGTTTATTTGTTGGAAACAAGTAATTTGAACGCTTCTGTCATGTGTCGAAACACTAAGTCGTAAACGAGACGAAGCACAGCGAAGCATCGGCGAGTCAACACTTGGAGGTTGAGAAGTAAAGAAACCGCTGGAGGTTACGCGAAAGTCAAAGGTCAGCGACCTTTGACCTGACAAGTACAGCGCGACAGCAAGGACAAACAACTGACTCGCTATTGAGCAGTTGCCCGAGTCGTCACTGTATCGAACCGCAACAGCAGCAGTAAAACAGTTATTAGTTGCATCTTTTCATATTCCTTTTACTCTTATAAAAGCCTTGTATCTCTTTGATTAATCAATCTACTTTGCCCTCACGACTTATCATTATACGCTTCCGCATTTACAACAAGTTCTACCCAGAGTTTAGCCTTGCAAAGATCCTAAGGGCTTTTTCTCAGCCCAGCATGGTATGAGAGCTATCAGGGCAAACTCAACTATTTCAAAGACACCTACAACATCAGAAGGTATGGCAACACAGAAGGAGAGAAGCTCCTCTAACGGCTCTCCCAATACTACTCCTACTCCACCTCCTGCCACTGGCCTACAGACAGAGGAGGGCACGGCAACAAGACCAGCAGCCAGGTCTACTGAAACTCCCGCAAATCGAGCCGCGGGCTTCGACCCAAGCATGATGGAGAAGTTCTTTTCCTTCATGTCCTTCTACGAACAACATCAGCAAGGGGCACCTGCGCAGTCTAACAACAGCAACAACAACAACGACGTGACACCGATGAGCCTCGACGGCTCATCCTACGTACAAAGAAACCAGCAACAGCAACCTACCTTCGCCCCGTACGAACCCCAGCGTGGTTCCGTCAGCTTCATGCCGCGCCAGCAGCCTTCACCTGAGCAAGAGAAGACATTGGACGCACTTCAAGTTCAGTTGCAGTTTGCGCACGTCCTAAAACTGCAAACGTCAAGACCATTCGACGGAAAGGATTTTTTTACCTGGTCATTCGAGTTCGAGCTGATGATGGAAGGCGTGCAGATTCTTGGCTTCTTCGACGGGTCTCTGCCATACCCAACACACAGGACGTAATACGACAAGCAGCAGTACACATATCAGTCAATGATGGCATATACGATCCTACTGAGAAACAGAACTCCAAACCAGCAGCAGAACATTCGGTCTTACCGAGGATACGGGAACTCCACCGAGCTCGCGTACAACCACTTGAAGAACCTGTATTAGGCTACAGACAACGTCAATCAGAGTCGGTTAATGGCACAACTGACAACAGTGGAAATGAAACCGGGCGAAAAGGGAATGGCGTATATCAGTCGCTGTCGCGAATTGCGCGACAAACTCCTTCGATGTGAAGGGTCGATATCGGAAGACGCCTCCGTCACAGTTGTTATTGGCGGTCTTGGTCCTCACTGGCGCTCCACTCGCGCCATACTCCGAGCTCACGGGAAGATCTCCGAAGCAGCACTCTGCGCCGAAATTCATGCTGAGCAGCAAGACATGGACCTGCAAGAGGAGCGGCACAAAAAGTAAACGTCAGTACCCGAATTTGCATTCCACACTCAACGGCGCTACAACAACAACAACAACAACAACAACAACAACAACAACAACAACAACAACAACAACAACAACAACAACAACAACAACAACAACAACAACAACAACAGCAACAACAACCGGCATCAACCAAAACCCGTACCTCCGTTCTTTCATCTCTGCAAGACTTCAGGGCACCCTCGCACACACTGCCCGAATCGACAGCAATCAACGCCACCACAACGTCAACTTCGCCCTTCAAGCAGTCAGGTAGCGTCCACACAGGCGCACCCCACAAGCCAGCCGCAGTCTTCAACAGCATCGCCAACACAATCTGCACAAGGAGCAAGAAACATCGTCAGCTGCATGGCAAGATTGACTGACTCCTGCATCACCGAGTCACCACCGCACTACTCACCGGAAGAGCAACTCGACAACAGTACCCCACGCCGTGAGTCACTTCAACCGAACCCGACGTACGCAGCCATCGCTCAAAGCGAGCTGTCCGGGAAAGACACTTGGTTCTTGGGCAGTTGCTGCAGACAACATATGTGCTCTTCGGGTCGTTTTGTTCAACGAGAATACCAACTTCAACGCGAAGTTGTCATCACCGTCGCCAACAACCAGAACCTGCGCACACGACGACAAGGCGTGGTTCAACTTCAGTCACGGGAAACGAACGTGATACTACAGATGTCGAAGGTTTTAATAGCAGAAGGACTCGGCTACAACTAACTGAGCATCAGCCAGCTGATGACGAAAGGCATCCATCTCGAAGTAGACAGCACCACTCAGGAGTTTAAGCTGTACCACGGGAGAGGCGGAATTTACATCGGGAAGGCGGTCCTGAAGAATAACGTCTTCGTCCTCGACTTCGTTCCAGATTTAGGCAGCGCCGACAGCGACGGAATCGTGACCTTCACCTCTTGGACGCACCCACCGGATCTTGATCCTGACTTCAGCTCGGAAGGCTTCTCGTATTCGCACACTATTCCTGAGGCAGAACGAACAAGAGCATTAGCAACGATTCAACACTCGGCAGCAGCTGAGACAACATCGGCAGCAGTAGAGACAACACCGGCAGCAGCAGAGACAACGTCGGCAGCAGCAGGGACAACATCGGCAGTAGCAGAGACAACACCAGCAGCAGCAGAGACAACATCGGCACCAATCGCGGGTCCTTCAACTGCACCAGCCCCAATCGACAACGACACTCCACCGACTCCTGCGCAGCAACTGAATCCAACACCACGAGAAGTCCATCGAAGCGCAAATTTCACCGCAGGCTTCTACTCCAACTCCGACTTATACCGTCGCTCACCCGGACATCGAGCTGGCGAAGATATCTGGAATGTACGAATGGGACACCCAAGCAACACAGTGTTAAACAACACAATTAGAGCAGGCGTGCTCGACAAAGACTCGCTGCTTCTAACCAACGGAAGCGAACTTCGACGAGCTCGCGGAACGTGCTTTACCTGCCCAGCCGACTTACCACATCGGCCGTTTGTATCTCATCACAACCTTAGTGCTCCAACTTACGCGCCTCTGGAGAAAGTGTACAGCGACATCCTGTATAATCGCAAACCTGGACAAGGAGCATACAGCTACACCATCACGTTCATCGACGCCGCCACTCGCTATGTCTGGCATCTCAACCTTCCAAGCCACGACATGGCCTTCAAAGCCTTCATTGCCTGGCTCCCAGTAGCAGAATGGGAATTGGGAGTTAAGCTAAAGAGCTTCCAGTCTGACGGGAGAGGAGAATACACCTCACAGAGGTTCAAGCAGTACTTGGCAGAGAGAGGAATCAAGCGCCTCATCTCTCTTCCCTACGCCCACCAACAGCAAGGCGTAGCAGAAAGGATGAACAGGACTCTCCAGAACACCATGCGCAAGCTGCTACGTGGCATGCGGCTACCCAACCACTAATGGCCCGAAGCAATGGACCACGCTGTCATGCTGCACAACTTGCTCTCGTCATCATCGCTCCCGAATAACGCATCACCGCACCTGCTGTGGACAGGAAAACAGTGCAGCACAAAAATGTTGAGAGTTTTCGGCTGCATGGTACAGTACCGACCCACATCTGCACGAGCCGGCCGATTCTCCCAACGCGCACAGTGGGGTCTACACCTGGGCATTGAAAAGAATTATAATGCGTGGAAGATTTTTTACGTCCACTCATAGGAAACAGTAGCAGCACGTGATGTCATTTTCCACGAGCGACTCACACTTCCGACGTACCTTGCCAACCTGGAAGAAGACCGGGACCCCACAGGTGGTTTTCATGGTGACCGAGCCTTCGCCTCGGCAGCAGACGAAGCTGACTGGGACGAGCAGAACGTGGATGAAGCCTCGGAGGAAGCCAGACCTCTCCCTTACTGCTCTGTCGACGTCCCAATGGATGACGAAAATCCTCGCGAAAGCGTCAACGCCGAAGTATATTACTACTTCGCCGACAATGGTTACGTTACACCTGCAAGAGTCATCACCAACGAAGCAGAACGCATATGGCCCAATTTCATACCTGACCCAGAAGCGGGCGACGAAGCAGCTTATCCCGAGGACACGACACTTCCCCGCTACACACAGAGTGGCCTCCAGATACTCGGCCTCGTCACCGCGGTTTAGGGCACAGCGATTCCTAAGGAGCCTGCCACGGTTCAGCAGGCTCTGGGGGGGGAGCATAGGGAAAAATGGCGCGAAGCCATGGACAAGGAGCTGAAAGTGCTGGAAGAACGAAACACCTAGAAAGTCGTCCCCATCGGCGTGGCACGCAACAAAACGGTACTCACCGGTACTCACCGTGTTAAAACAAAGGCAGACGGCACCATTGACAAGTTTAAGGCGCGCTGGGTCGTGCGCGGTTTCGACCAAGAGCACGGACGCGACTTCACCGAAACATTCGCTCCGGTCAGCCGACATATCTCATTGCGAATTCTCCTCGCAGTAGCCACCATGAAGAAGAAGGAGCTGCTGCGAATCGACGTCGCCAATGCATTTCTCTACGCACCTGTTGACGCCGAAATCTTCGTCGAACTACCACACGGCTCCAACGGAGAGCCCAACCAAGTCTGTCAGCTGCTGAAGTCCCTGTACGGAATTAAACAGGCCCCAAGACTGTGGCAACAGTACTTGCACGCTAGACTCATCCGCATCGGATTCCGCCAACTACCGCACGACCAGGGCATGTACCGGTTCACGAAAGGCGACGACTACATCTTACTGATTGTCTATGTAGATGACCTACTCTACATTGGTTCGACCGACAGCGTTACTACCTGGTTCGAAGGGGAGCTGCAGCAAGATCTTACTCTCACAGTGTCATCGACCGTCACGCAATATCTCGGTCTCAACATTCAGGAAGAAGAAAGCGCAATCTACCTCAGCGCTGCGAAGTACGCCGACACCATTGCCAAACGCTTCGGACTCACCCCAACCGCCATCTCAACGCCATACCGCTACACTACCAGAAATCACAGGGAAAGCTCCACTCCGCTCAAGCCCGCAGGCATACGCGACTATCAGAGAAAGCCGGGATGCCTCCTCTTCGCAGCTGTTACCTGTCGTCCGGATCTATCATACTCTGCAAGCGAACTCGCCACCTACCTCAAGAAACCTGAAGAGGAACACCTGGCGGAGCTCGACCGCGCTCTTCACTACCTCGTCAGCACCCCAACGATCGGCCTAACCTATCACAAGAGCGGAACTACAACGCCTAAGTTAATCGACTACGTCGACGTTGACCACGCTGGAGACTCTGACAACAGGCGCTCGCGCACCGGCTACATCTACCGACTCGAACCTATCGGACCCATCTCATGGCAGTCGAGCAAGCAGGAGCTAATCGCCCTCTCCTCAGCTGAAGCAGAATATATCGCACTCCGCTCAACCACCAAAGAAGGACTATACGTTCGCGAAGTACTGGAAGAAGCGAAGCTGGCTCAGTTACCCAGCTTCTCTCTGTTCTGCGACAACCAGTCTGCAATTCGCATCGCGAACAAAAACGGATTCGCGAACAGGACGAAGCACATCGCCCTGCGATATTTCTTCGTGAAGGACGAGATCGAGAAATGAAGACTCGAGCTGTCATACTGCCCCACGTCCGAGATGGCAGCTGACTACTTGACCTAGAAGCTCGGAAAGCAGAAGTTCAAGTACTGCATGCTGCTGACTGGACAGAGCCACGTCACTAGCAGCGACACTCCAGAAGCGAAGGGTGTCAAATGATATATGTGCTATATATGCTTAGGCTGTAGTGGGGTAGCCAATATGGGGTACAGCCCCTATTAGGGTTTCATATTTGTACCCATTTCTTTCATAGTTCAATCATTCCTGCTGCTAGATTCTTACATGGTATCAGAGCACTAGGTCCGTAGGACCGTTTTTTTTTTTTCAGGCCCACCTACCGTTGTGGTTACCACGCTACCCCACGTGTTGTCCTGCGCCTGCCTGCCTGCCTGCCTTGCCTAATGACGTGCTGCGCTGCGCGTGCCGTCCTGCAGCCCTCGCGCTGCCTATTGCTGCCCTAGGCCAGCGCGCCGCCCCTACAGGCCCGTAAGACCCGCGCGCCGCCCCTGCAGACTCGTAAGGCCCGTGCGCCGCCCCTGCAGGCCCGTCTTGCCCGCTAGCCGCCCCTGCAGGCCCGGCAGGCCCGCGAGCCGCCCCTGCAGGCCCGTCAGGCCAGAGCGCCGCCCCTGCAGGCCCGTAAGGCCAGAGCGCCGCCCCTGCAAGCCCGTCAGGCCTGCTAGCCGCCCCTGCAGGCCCGTCAGGCCCACTAGCCGCCCCTGCAGGCCCGTCAGGGCCGCTAGCTGCCCGTGCAGGCCCGTCAGGCCCGCTAGCCGCCCCTGCAGGCCCGTCAGGCCAGCAAGCCGCCCCTGCAGGCCCGTCAGGCCAGATCGCCGCCCCGCGCGACGCGCCCGCTGCCCGTGCGTCGCGCTGCAGCCACGCGCGTCGCGTTCGCCGCCCGCGCGTCGCGCTGCAGCCACGCGTGTCGCGTTCGCTGCCCGCGCGTCGTGCTGCAGCCCTGCGCGCCGCGTTCGCTGCCAGCGCGTTGCGCTGCAGCCTCGCGCGTCGCGGCTGCCCCAGGACGCCGCCCCTGCCTGACTGCCACCGTTGCTCCTGCAGCAGCTGCCACGGAGCGCCCTACTACAGTCGCGGCCCTGCCCTGCAGCAGCTGCCGCGGAGCCTTCCGCCGCCGTCGCGGCCCTGCCCTGCAGCAGCTGTCGCGGAGCCTCCTGCCGCGGTCGCGGCCCTACCCTGCAGCAGCTGCCGCGGAGCCTCCTGCCGCGGTCGTGGCCCCGCCCTGCAGCAGCTGCCGCGGAGCCTTCTGCCGCCGTTGCGGCCCCGCCCTGCAGCTGTCACGGCCCCGCCCTGCAGCAGCTGTCACGAACCTGCTCTGCCGCAGCTGTCGCGGCCCCGCCATCGCCGCCGTCGTGCGCCTGCCCTTCCCGCCACTGGTGAGCACCTTCCTTGTTCGCGCACTGCCGCGCCATCTGCCTACCTACCTGTCTGCCTGCCTGCCTGCCTGCCTGCCACGACTGCCTACCTGCCTGCCTGCCGCGCCTGCCCTGCCTGCGCTGCCACTGCTGCTACTGCTGCTCCTTCTGTCACTACTGCTAGGCTCTTACTGCTGCTGCTACTGTTACTGCTGCTATTGGCGGTGGCCAGATGCAGCTCCAGCGACGTCCGCGTGAGTCTCTCACGCCCCAGCAGCTTCATGAGTGGTACGCTAGTTGGGGTTGTAGGGGTGGCCGCGCTGCTACTGCTGCTACTGCTGTTGCTGCTGCTACTGCTGTTACTGCTGCTACTACTGCTACTGCTGCTACTGGCGGTGGCCAGATGCAGCTCCAGCGACGTCCGCACGAGTCTCTTACGCCCCAGCAGCTTCGTGAATGGTACGCTCAGAGTAGAGGGTCTCTGAGTACCGTTCGCTGCCCGTACGTCATTCGCACTGGTGCTCGGACTGGTCAGGCTTGCGGGACGCTTAGTCACACACAGTCCTGCTGCTTTGCCCATCTGAGCAACGCCTGGCGTACCGAGTTTGGCGACGAGGCTGAGCTCCCCGACTGGGTGGAGCTGCTTGGGCAGAGGGTAGATATATTTGCTCTTGACTATGATGCTATTCTCACTGCCATGTATGCATTGCCTACTAGTGCTGACCGTGCCTGTTACCTGTGCGTACCGCCTGACCCAGTTATAGAGCCTGCTGCTCTAGGTGCTGGTGAGGCTGCTGCTCTAGGGGCTAGTGTGTCTCCTGCTCTAGGTACGGGTGAGGCTGCTGCTCGAGGTGCTGGTGAGTCTGCTCTCTCTGATACTGCGCCTGCTGAGGCCTTGTACACCTTCACACTTGACTCTGGTGCTTCTCGCTCCTTCTTTCGCGACAGCACCACCCTCACGCCGCTCAGTCGGCCGGTTCCAGTCTCCCTGGCAGACCCCTCTGGGGGTCCAGTCCGTGCGACCTCCTCCACTGTCCTCCCTTGTCCTGCTGTCCCGTCCGGCACACTGTCGGGTCTTTACCTCCCCTCGTTCTCTACGAACTTGGTGGCGGGTTCTGTGCTCCAGGACGCGGGTGTTCACCAGTTCACCCCTGCCTACGAGCGTGTGACACACTGCACGTGTGCTCAGACGGGTCGTCACCTGGCTACCTTCACTCGGCAGCCGGGGTCGGGCCTGTACACACTGACCACTGAGTCCCCTCAGGTAGCTGCGTTTGCGTCTGCGTCAGGTCAATTGTCGGCCCCCTGCTCGTGTCGCGCCTTGTCGCACCAGACCCTGCTTTGGAACCACCGCCTTGGTCACCCCTCGGTGCAGCGCCTTCGCAGCATGCACCGCCGTGTCCTTGTCTCTGGTCTTCCCCGGGTTCTCCCTCCCCTCCCACCCTCGCCTGCTCCTCCCTGTCTTCCCTGTATCGAGGGGCGGCAGTGCGCCGCTCCTCACTCCTCCTCGTTCCCTCCCACAGAGGCTCCCCTGCAGACTCTCCACTTGGAAATGTGGGGCCCAGCCCGCGTCCGTGGACAGGGCCACGAGCGGTACTTCCTGCTGGTCGTCGACGACTACACGCGTTACACCACGGTCTTTCCCTTACGCACCAAGGGTGAGGTCCCTAATGTTTTGATCCCTTAGATCCGCGCTGCTCGTCTTCAGCTCCGCCAGCGGTTCGGGACGAAGTTTCCCGTCCTGCGTCTGCACTCTCACAGAGGTGGGGAGTTTTCCTCCGACCTCTTGGCAGCCTTCTGTGAGGAGCACGGCATCAGCCACACGTTCACGCTTCCGGCCTCTCCGCAGCAGAATGGGGTTGCTGAGCGCCGCATTGGCTTAGTCATGGAGGTCGCTCGTACCTCCATGATCCATGCGGCTGCCCCCCATTTTCTGTGGCCGTTTGCGGTCCGGTACGCCGCGCATCAGCTCAACCTCTGGCCCCGTGTCTCCTTGCCGGAGACCTCGTCCACACTGCTGTGGACGGGGAAGGTTGGCGATGCGTCGCGTTTCCGGGTCTAGGGTGCTCGTGCCTTTGTCCGCGATACCACCGCGGACAAGCTCTCCGCCCGCGCTGTTCCCTGTGTCTTCCTTGGCTTTGTCCCTGACGCGCCTGGTTGGCAGTTTTACCACCCCACCTCGCAACATGTCTTCCCCTCTCAGGACGTCACGTTCGACGAGTCGGTTCCCTTTTACCGTCTCTTCCCCTACCGCACTGCCCCTCTCCCCCCCCCGCCGCTCTTCCTCGCTCCAGGTGTTCCCCAGGTAGACCCCCTCCCCACTCCCGGTCCTGCTCCTTCAGGTGTGTCTCAGGTAGACCCTCCTCCCTTGACTGCGCCGGTTGAGGTCACTGGTGACTCAGGTCCTGCTCGGGGTGCTGCTTCTAGGGGTGCTGAGCCTGGGGGTGCGAAGCCTGGGGGTGCGGAGCCTGGGGGTGCTGAGCCTGGGGGTGCGGAGCCTGGGGGTGCGGAGCCTGGGGGTGCGGAGACTGGAGGTGCGGAGACAGGAGGTGCTGAGCCTGGGCGTGAGGAGTCTGGGGGTGTTGAGCCTGGGGGTACTGAGTTTGGGGGTGCTGCACCTGGGGGCGCTGAGGCGTCTGGTGAGCAGTCTCCCTGGGGCGGCCGTCTCCGTAGTCGCTCCGCTGGTACCTCGCCGCTGCACTCTCGTCGTCGACTCCCTCTCTCCCCACAGCATCTGCGTGAGTGGTACGTTGCCCGTCAGGGTCGCGCTGCTGGAGCTAGGGGCCCTGCTGCGGGAGGCGCTGGAGCTGGTGACTCTGCTCCTGGAGTTGTTTCTACTGGAGGTTCTGGAGTTGCTGAGGGTGGTGGAGCTGGAGGTTCTGAAGCTGCTGCGGGTGCTGGCGCTAGAGGTTCTGGAGTTGCTGCAGGTGCTGGCGCCGAGGGTTCTGAGTCGGCTATTGCGCGGTCTCAGTAGCCGCCTTCGTCCGCGTGTGCCTCTCACCTCACAGCAGCTGCACGACTGGTACGGTCGCCGTCAAGGTCGCGCTTCTGGAGCTTGGGGCTCTGCAGCTGGAGGTACTTCTGCTGGCGTCACTGGAGATGGGAGTGGTGCTGGTCCCGGAGGTGCTCGTACTGGAGGTACTGGAGCTGCTGGGGCTGGAGGTGCTGCGCCTGAGGGTGCTGCTACTGGAGGCACTGAGGCTGGAGACCCTGGGACTGGAGGTGCCGGTTCTGGGGGTGCTGCTACTGGTGGAGCTGGTCCTGTCGGAGCTGGCGCTGAGGGTTCTGGAGCTGCTGACGGTGCTGGAGCTGCTGGGGGTGCTGGAGCTGCGGGTGCTGGTGGTTCTGTACAGCCGCGCCTGTTCTTTGCTCCACCGTCTCCGTCGTCTTAGCCACCGTCTGACTCTGTGCTTCGCCAGGTTCTTAGTCTCCCTTTGTCTACTGGTCTTCCGTTACAGCCTGGCTCTCCGCTGCCTGCTCCTTCTCCTTACACTGAGCAGCCAAGGGGTCTTACTGAGCGTCGTGAGCCTGCATCGCGTCCTGTCTCGCCTGTCCGTCCTGGTCGTCCTGGTCGTCGTGTTCCTCGTTCGCATCAGCCGGCTGTCACCGGCACTCACCTCGTAGTTCGTCGTCCTTCCTCTCCTCCGCAGCGAGTTCCCCTGCCGTCCCCGCCTGCGTCTTCTCTGCCTACCGTTCGTGAGCCTGAGTCTGACCGCACCCGTGCTGCTCACCCTACTGTCACGCGTCTGCTAGCGACAGTTATCACTGACCCGTCGTTTGAGTCTACTGCTGCGTCTGCCTTAGTCACTGAGCATGTTGACTTTGCTGCTGCCTGTCGTCTAGACTACGCTGCTAGTCTTGTTGCTAAGTCTGAGTTTGTCTGTCCTCCGTCCGTCGGGGGTGAGTGTGCTCTTGGCACGGACGTCCTTGAGGATAGGCACGAGGACCTTGAGTGTCTTGCAGCCGCTGCGCCTCATCTCGTGTCCATGCTGCTTGCCCCTGAGGGAGACCCGGATGCACCAGACATCCCGACCCCGCGCTCTTACGCTGAGGCGATCGCGGGTGAGTACTCCTCTCAGTGGCAGACAGCCATGGACGCAGAGATGGCATCCTGGAAGTCCACATGCACCTACGTTGACGAGGTTCCCCCTCCTGGGGCGAACATCGTCAGTGGCATGTGGATTTTCAGGGTGAAGCGGCCGCCAGGTTCTCCGCCTGTCTTCAAGGCTCGTTACGTTGCTCGAGGTTTCAGTCAGCGAGAGGGAGTTGACTACTTTCAGACCTTCTCCCCCACCCCGAAGATGACCACTCTTCGGGTGCTGCTGCACGTTGCCGCTCAGCGTGACCACGAGCTTCACTTTCTTGACTTCAGCACAGCTTTCTTACAGGGCAGCCTGCACGAGGAGATCTGGCTGCGCCGCCCTCCTGGCTTCACTGGGTCGTTCCCTCCTGGTACCCAGTGGAGCCTCCGGCGGCTAGTCTACGGTCTCTGCCAGGCACTACGTGACTGGCACGACACACTAAGGACTACACTTGCGGCTCTTGGGTTTGCTCCGTCGACTGCTGACCCGTCGCTATTTCTGCGCACCGACACATCGCTGTCGCCGTTCTACATCCTCGTGTACGTCGACGACTTGGTTTTTGCCACTGCTGACACTGAGGCTCTCGCCCTGGTGAAGTCGGAGCTGCAGAAGAGATTCACGTGCACAGACCTGGGTGAACTGCGCAGCTACCTTGGCTTGCAGATTACCCGGGACAGAGCACGTCGCACCATCACAATGACTCAGTCACACATGGTGCAGCAGGTCCTTCAGCGCTTCGGCTTCACCTGGTCCTCGCCACAGCACACTCCTCTGGCTACAGGTCACTCGCTCTCAGCTCCACCTTCGAACGAGTCCGTAGAGCCGAGTGGTCCTTACCCAGAGCTAGTGGGCTGCCTTATGTACCTGATGACCTGCACTCGTCCTGACCTTGCGTACCCTCTTGGCCTTCTGGCTCGCTACGTGGCTCCTGGTAGGCACCGACTAGAGCACATGGCTGCTGGTAAGAGGATACTGCGCTACTTGTGCGGTACATCGGGCATGGGGCTCGTGCTTGGAGGGCGGAGCGCAGCTGTCCTCACTGGGCACTCAGACGCTTCTTGGGTTGACGACCAGGCTACTCAGCGGTCGTCACAGGGTTACACCTTCAGCCGTGGCTCTGGTTCAGTTTCTTTGCGTTCTACACGCTCGTCTTCGGTTCTCAGCTCCAGTTGTGAGGCTGAGATCCACGCCACAGCCATGGCTGCACAGGAATTACGCTGGCTCTCCTACCTGCTGACCGACTTGGGAGAGCGGCCTCGTTCTCCTCCAGTTCTGTACGTCGACAACAAGGCCGCCATTGTCTTGTGTCAGGAGCACAGACTGGAGCACAGAACGAAGCACATCGCTCTGCGTTACTTCCTGGCTCGAGAGTTGCAGCAGCGTGGTTAGCTTCGTCTTGCTCACGTGGCCACTCGGGCCAACACTGCTGATATATTCACCAAGGCACTTCCGTGTGGTGATCATCAGCGTTTCTGCACTTTGTTAGGCCTTGTGCCCACTTTTTCTCACTTGCTGTAGACTTTGCTTGTACTGTGGTCTATATGTATATACCTGCATGCTTGCTCTGCTAGGTAGAGATCACTATGCTGCTGTTGTTGCATATATACCTCTGCGTGTGAACTGGCCTTGTGGCCCTTTGTTTGTGCTCAGTGTGTGTGGTGACGTTGTGATCCACCATGAGCTTGCTTTGCTTCTCTTGACTGGTCTTGTGACCCCTTGTTCTCCCCCACTTTGTCTATGGGGGTGTGTCAAATGATATATGTGCTATATATGCTTAGGCTGTAGTGGGGTAGCCAATATGGAGTACAGCCCCTTTTAGGGTTTCATATTTGTACACATTTCTTTCATAGTTCAATCATTCCTGCTGCTAGATTCTTACAAAGGGGAGTGTTGGAAACAAGTAATTTAAACGCTTCTGCCGTGTGTCTTTTCACCATCTCCTGAGATGGCAGGTTCACATCTTCAGAGCAGGAGAGCTTGACAGGGGTACATTAAAGAGTCAGAAGGAACCTTCTGAGTCGACTCAAAGTTTCTTCCATGCTCACCACCATCCCCTGCATTGACAATTGGACATCTTCAGAGCAGCAGACTTCGAAGAGGAGGCACAGGAGATCAAGTCGGAGGGCAGGCCCGCCAGTACTAAGAGGAGAATGAAGGCCTGAAAAGGATGAACAGATGGTGCTGTGCGTGTGGATCACTTGATGTGACCTACGGTACTCACAGCACAGCACTTCTTGCTTCTGTCATCACTGCACTGCAATCCTTGTTTCTGCCATTGGTTCAAGTCCATACAGATGTCATGGAACCTTAGGTGATTGCCCTTGTTGGGGTGTGTAATCTATTCCAATACACTTGCTCGTTGGTACCACCGTCTTTCTTTCCCCTAAACACTGACCTTGGTTGTGTAATTTATCAATGCTTGTGCTAACAACTACGGTACCGTATGTTCCAGAAGCTTGCATACCACTATCAGAATCTTTAGACAGGCTCATATGGGTGACGGTAGATTCATATCACCTTCCAGCCCCTGTATGTATGCATTGCATTGTCTCGTCTGCAAAGCAAACCCCTAAGTCACCTCGTAATCAGATGTGTAGTCACCTAGTGATCAGGTGTGTATCCAAGTGGAGGTCCAAACCGAACCGACTGATGTGAATCACGAACCTGCCAAAGCTACACCACGACACAGGAGTGCACCCGCCTACATCAATGCCACACTGTCAAATGTTGAACATTGATATGATAGGCTATAGTGAGTTGCACTCTAGGGGGTACAGCTTCTAGGGTTGCTCATTTGTACCCCATTCGTTTCTATTCCAATCATTCCGTTGTTCGCTAACTTTGAGATGGTATCATGAGTAGGTGTCGATCCTCTCGCCTAGCCTAGCCTAGCTCGCGCCCTAGCGCCCTCCGCGCCCTTGCGCCCTAGCACACTCCGCGCCCTCCGCGCCCTCCGCGCCCTTGCGCCCTAGCACCCTCCGCGCCCTCCGCGCCCTCCGCGCCCTCCGCGCCCTCCGCGCCCTCCGCGCCTTAGCCACCGCGCCCTCCGCGCCATCTCCGCGCCTTAGCGCCCTCCTCCTCCGCGCGTTAGCGCCCTCCGCGCCCCTAGCCTGCGCCCCTAGCCCGTCGCCCAGGCGCCCGCCCTAGCCCGTCGCCCAGGCGCCCGCCCTAGCCCGTCGCCCAGGCGCCCGCCCTAGCCCGTCGCCCAGGCGCCCGCCCTAGCCCGTCGCCCAGGCGCCCACCCCAGCCCGTCGCCCAGGCGCCCGCCCCAGCCCGTCGCCCAGGCGCCCGCCCCAGCCCGTCGCCCAGGCGCCCGCCCTAGCCCGTCGCCCTGGCGCCCGCCCTAGCCCGTCGCCCAGGCGCCCGCCCTAGCCCGTCGCCCAGGCGCCCGCCCCAGCCCGTCGCCCAGGCGCCCGCCCCAGCCCGTCGCCCAGGCGCCCGCCCTAGCCCGTCGCCCAGGCCTGCGCCCTAGCCCCGTCGCCCAGGCGCCCGTCCTAGCCCGTCGCCCAGGCCTGCGCCCTAGCCCGTCGCCCAGGCGCCCGCCCTAGCCCGTCGCCCAGGCGCCCGCCCCAGCCCGTCGCCCAGGCGCCCGCCCCAGCCCGTCGCCCAGGCGCCCGCCCTAGCCCGTCGCCCAGGCCTGCGCCCTAGCCCCGTCGCCCAGGCGCCCGTCCTAGCCCGTCGCCCAGGCCTGCGCCCTAGCCCGTCGCCCAGGCGCCCGTCCTAGCCCGTCGCCCAGGCGCCCGTCCTAGCCCGTCGCCCAGGCGCCCTCCCTGGCTCGTCACCCCAGCCCCGCAGGCAGCGCGCCACGCGGGTAGCGCGCCCCGCGGGTAGCGCGCCCCGCAGGAGGCGCGCCCCGCGGGTAGCGCGCCCCGCAGGCAGCACACCCTGCAGGCAGCGCGCCCCGGGGTGCTTTAGTGCCAGAAAATAAATAAATAAATTAAACCCTAAAAAAAAAAAAAAAAAAAAAAGGGGTTCACAGTGGGGGCCTGCGACTGTCGCCCGCGTTCCTGCTTGTCGGACGACCTGCACAGTTGCCTACATCCCGCAGCCGTCAGTACTGCAGCCCCTACTGTCGCACGTACTTTCCACTGCCAGTGGCTCTACTAGCGGCAGCCGACAGCCGCACTTACGGTCTCTAGCCCCGGCCGTTCCTACCTCCAGCCAGCCCTAGCTCGCCGCTTCTAGCTCCAGCCGTTCTCGCTCCAGCCGTTCTCGCTCCAGCCGTTCTCGCTCCTCGCTCGTAGCTCAGTTTGCTCCGTGCTCCGGCCGTTCCTCGCCTAGTTTCACCTGGCGCTTCTAGCTCAGTTGGCTCCGTGCTCCAGCCGTTCCTCGCCTAGTTTCACCTGGCGCTCCTAGCTTAGTTCGCTCCGTGCTCCAGCAGTTACTCGCCTGGTTTCACCTGGCGCTCCTAGCTTAGTTCGCCCCGTGCTCCAGCAGTTACTCGCCTGGTTTCACCTTGCGCTCCTAGTTGTTCTCGTTTTTCACAGCAGCCTGTCGCTCCTGTCGCTCCTAGCCTGCCGCTCCTGCACCCCGCTAGCTTTTATCATGGAGTCCGCTAGGGTTCTCCAGCAGCAGGGACAGCAGCAGCGGCCTTTTCAGCAGTGGCTTCCGCAGCGGCAGGGGCGCCCTCAGCAGCTGTGGCGCCCTCAACAGCCATGGGGGCCTGGTGGTTCAGGTCGCGTTGGCTGCAGCAGCGGCCCAGCCAGCTGGGGGGCTCGTCGCGGTGGCCGCGACGTCGGCCCCTGCCAGTACCGGATCCTGACCGGCCCTGGTGCTGGCACTACCTGCTGGCGTCCTGACCACTCTGCACAGCGCTGCTACAGCCGCCTCGACGACCTTTACCGTGAGCGTTTTGGGCCTGAGTCGGCTCCCCCGATCTGGCCCGGTCTGTTTCGTAGTGGTTTCCCTGTGTTTGATATGTCTATGGATGCTGTTTATTCTGTCACGTACGGATCTCTTGGCTTATGTGTACCTAGCTTAGGACCTTTGCCTGTTGCTAGTGTCGGTACTTGTGCTTTTAGTGTAGGTGCTTGTGTAGTCACTAGCCCAGCCGTGACGACTGCTGTTGCGTCGCTCTCCTTCACGCTGGACTCCGGCGCGTCTCAGTGTTTCTTCCGCGACCACACCACTGTCACACCTCTTTCGGCTCCAGTCCCAGTTGCCCTGGCTGATCCTACTTCAGGACCAGCAGTTGCTCGTAGCTCGACCACCCTCCCGTGCCCGGCTGTCCCCTCTGGTTTCCTCACTGGTCTCTACATCCCCTCGTTCTCTCGGAACTTGGTGGGTGTTGGATACCTTCAGGACCGGGGGATCACAGTCACTTTTCCTGCGCACGGGAGGACTGCGATCTGTACGGACTCTTCCACCGGGGCAGTTCTTGCCACGTTCACCAGAGAGCCCCACTCAGGTCTCTTCGTCCTGCACACTCCGCCCCCGCAGGTAGCTGCGTCTGGTCAGGTTGCTTCGTCCCCCCCGGTAGCAGAGTCCGGTCAGGTGGCTGTGTCCAGTCCGGTCGCTGTGTCCAGTCCAGTCGCTGCGTCTTGCTCCTGTCGCTCTCTCGCCCACCGCACCGTCCTGTGGCACCACCGTCTTGGCCACCCGTCGATCCCTCGCCTTCGTGGCATGCTCAGTCAGGGACTAGTCACAGGTCTCCCACGCACCTTCCCGTCGCTCCCTCCCTCGCTTGCCCCTCCTTGCTCTCCGTGCGTCGCCGGTCGCTTACGTGCCACTCCCCACTCCTCCTCCCTTCGTCCGGCCACCGCTCCCTTCGAGACTCTCCACTTGGACGTCTGGGGCCCTGCCCCGACGCAGGGGTCTGGGAGGGAGCGCTACTTTCTGGTGGTCGTCGACGACTTCTCCAGGTACACCACAGTGTTTCCTCTTGCGAAGAAGTCCGAGGTGACTGCTACGCTGATCAGGTGGCTTCTAGCCACTGAGGGCACTCGTGGTCGTCGAGTCAGTTGTCTTCACTCCGACCGTGGGGGCGAGTTTCGCTCCGGCATTCTCGGCGGATTCTGCGGCGAACAGGGCATCACCCAGTCCTGGACGCTGCCAGAGTCCCCACAGCAGAATGGGGTTGCTGAGCGCCGCATAGGCTTGGTCATGGACATCGCCCGCACGTCCATGTTTCATGCCCGTGCGCCCCATTTTCTGTGGCCTCACGCGGTTCGCTACGCCGCACACCAGCTGAACCTCCAGCCGCGTGTCTCGTGGCCCGAGGCTTCACCGACCAGTCTCTGGACTGGATCCCCTGGTGTTGGGTCGGCCTTTCGAGTCTGGGGCTGCCTTGCACTTGTTCGCGACACCTCCGCGGACAAGCTCTCGGCACGCGCCGTCCCCTGTGTCTTCCTTGGTTTCCCAGTGGACTCTGCTGACTGGTCCTTTTACCACCCTCCCCTCCACCAGTTCCTAGATTCCCGTGACGTCCGGTTTGACGAGTCCGTGTCCTACTACACCCGGTACCCCTGTCGAGGTCTCCCGGTACCCCCTCCCCCTCTCTTCCTCGCACCCTCTCCTCCTCCTGCTCCCGCTCCTCCGGTACCCCCGCCCCCCCCTGGTCCTGCCCCGTCTGGGGTGTCCCACGCTACCCCTCTCCCCTCGGTCGCGCGTCAGGTAGCGTCTCCCTCCCCGCAGTCCTCCTCACAGTCCCCTCAGCAGCCTTCGGCACTTCCGCGACAGGTTACTGTGGACTCGGTTGGTGTTGGAGCTGGAGGTGCAGCCGCTGGCGGTGCTCGGTCTGGGGGTGCTCGGTCGCGGGGTACTGGAGCTGGAGGTGCTGGCGCAGGTGACGCTAGCTCTGGGGGTGCTGGAGCTGGAGGTGCTGGCGCAGGTGGCGCTAGCTCTGGGGGTGCTGGAGCTGGAGGTGCCGGCACTGGAGGTGCTGGTTCTGGGGGTGCTGGAGTTGGGGGTGCTGGCACTAGCGGTGCTAGTTCTGGGGGTGCTGGAGTTGGAGGTCCTAGCACTGGCGGTACTGGTTCTGGGGGTGCTGAGTCTGAGGAGACTGACGCTGGAGACCCTGTTTCTGCGGAGTCCACCCCGCCCCCCCACCGCCACAACACGCGTCTCCAGGCTGCCCGTCGGCGTGAGCGTGAGGAGCAGGAGCGGTTGGAGAGGGAGCGGCAGGAGCTGCGGGTGCTGGACCTTCTGGAGCAGCAGCGGCAGCAGCAGCAGCAGCAGCAGCAGCAGCAGCAGCAGCAGCAGCAGCAGCAGCAGCAGAGCAGCAACAGCAGCAGCAGCAGCAGCAGCAGCCGCAGCCGCAGCCGCAGCCACAGCCGCAGCAGCAGCAGCAGCAGCCGCAGCCGCAGCCGCAGCGGCCGCAGCCGCCACCGCAGCTTCCTCTAGAGCGGCGGTTGTTCCCACCTGTGAGTGGCTTGCGGGCCCTTGGCCTTTCCTCCTCTCCTCTTGTCCGCTCCCAGTCTCCTCCTGTGTTTGTTCCTCCGTTGCCTCCTCCTGACGACCGTCCGGCGGTCTGGTCTTCTCCTCCTCCTCAGTCTCCTCCTCCCTCTGTCCGTCGCGACTTGATCACTCGTTGTCCTCCGCGTGCTCGTCACTCGTCCCCTGTTACTGACCTCCACACTGCCCTCCTTTGTTCGTCTCGTCGTCGTTCTCCTTCTCCTGTGTCCGTTCTCCCGTCTCCTCCTCCGTCCTCTCTACCTGCCCTCCCCACTCCTATCTCTGACTACTACCGCGCTGTTCGTCCTGTTGCCGCACGTGTCCTCACCACTCTTGTCACCGACCCTCGTTTCCCTCCGTCGTCTGTCTCGGCTCTCACTGCCGCTGTCGCTGAGTTTGCTGCCGCCAGCCGCCTTGACTACGCCACCCGTGTGGTGCCAGCTCCTCCCTACCGTCCTCTGTCCGTCGGGGGTGGGTTTGCCCTTGGCTGTGACGTCCTAGAGGACAGAGAGTCTGAGCTGGAGTACTGGGCAGCCGCTTCTCCCTCTGTGTGTGCCATGCTGCTCTCCCCTGAGGGAGACCCCGACGCCCTTGACATACCGACTCCTCGCACTTACCGCGAGGCAGTGTCAGGGGCGTGGGCCTCTCAGTGGAAAGCGGCTATGGACTCAGAGTTGGCGTCTTGGAGATCCACAGGCACCTACGTCGACGCAGTTCCCCCTCCCAGGGCGAACGTAGTCGATGGCATGTGGCTCTTCAAGGTGAAGCGGCCGCCTGGAGCACCGCCGGTGTTCAAGGCGCGCTACGTGGCTAGGGGTTTCAGTCAGCGTGAGGGAGTTGACTTCTTCCAGACCTTCGCCCCGACCCCGAAGATGACTACTCTTCGGGTGTTACTCCACATAGCAGCGCAGCGAGACTACGAGCTGCACTCCCTCGACTTCTCCACTGCGCTCCTCCAGGGCCGACTGCACGAGGAGATCTGGCTGCGCCGTCCTCCTGGCTTCACTGACACCTTCCCACCTGGGACCCAGTGGAGCCTAAGGCGACCAGTCTACGGTCTCCGCCAGTCGCCCCGTGAGTGGCACGACACTCTTCGCTCCACGCTTCGTGACCTTGGGTTCAGCCCGTCCTCCGCCGACCCGTCGCTGTTTGTTCGAGCGGGTTCTACTCCTTTCTTTATCCTTGTCTACGTCGACGACTTGGTGTTTGCTACAGCAGACAGGGCAGCCCTGGCTCAGGTGAAGTCCGAACTGCAGAAGAGACACAAGTGCACTGACCTGGGTGAGCTGCAGCGCTACCTTGGCATGCAGATCACCCGGGACAGAGCCGCTCGCACCATCACACTGACGCAGTCACACATGGTGCAGCAGGTCCTTCGGCGGTTCCACTTCCAGTTCTCCACCACACAGCCCACTCCTCTTGCTGTTGACCACAGACTCACGGGCCCCTTTCCTGACGAGCCCTTTGAGTCCAGTGGACCCTACGCAGAGCTGGTGGGCTGCCTCATGTACCTGATGACTTGTACTCGACCGGACCTCGCCTTTCCACTCAGCATCCTTTCTCGTTTTGTTGCGACTGGGAGACACCGCCCTGTCCACTGGACAGCTGCTGTGAGGGTGGCGAAGTACCTGGCGACTACATCAGGCTTGGGGCTTGTGCTTGGAGGGACTCAGCCAGTGGCGTTGACTGGTCACTGCGACTCTTCCTACGCTGACGACGTGGAGACTCAGCGTTCGACTCAGGGTTACTGCTTCAGTCTGGGAGCTGGTGCTGTGTCGTGGAGGTCTACACGGTCGTCGTCTGTGGCTACTTCCAGTGCAGAGGCAGAGATCTACGCTGGTGCCATGGCGGCACAGGAGCTTCGCTGGTTGACCTTCTTGCTCGCTGACCTTGATGAGCGGCCTCGCTCTGCACCGACCTTGTACGCTGACAACAAGGCCATGATCCTCCTGTGTCGAGAGCCTCGACTGGAGAGCAGAGTGAAGCATATTGACGTGAGGTACTTCCTCCTGCGAGAGCTGCATCGACGCGGTCAGGCACGCCTGGACTTTGTGGCCTCAGAGGCCAACACTGCAGACGTCTTCACCAAGGCCTTGGCGCTTGGTGACCACCACAGGTTCTGTGTGCAGTTGGGGCTTGTTGAGGTAGGCCCTCGGTTGGTGTAGTCCTGTTGCTTGCTCTGCTTGTTGTGCTTTGTATTTATATCCTAGTGAACTCTTGAACTGGCCTTGTGGCCGCTTGCTTGCGCTCGGAATTTGTGTGGTGTCCTTGAGATCCACCCTGAGCTTGCCTTGGTTCTTGGTTTGACTGGTCTTGTGACCGTTTGTTCACCTTGCTTGCTTTGATGCCCCTCACTTAGCCTATGGGGGTGTGTCAAATGTTGAACATTGATATGATAGGCTATAGTGAGTTGCACTCTAGGGGGTACAGCTTCTAGGGTTGCTCATTTGTACCCCATTCGTTTCTATTCCAATCATTCCGTTGTTCGCTAACTTTGAGACACACCCCACTTGATCTGCAGCAAAAAACAGCGTTGACTTGGCAGCAGAGTATGGCACTTGGTAGCTGCAAGCACATAGAGCAGAGAACAACACTTCAGCAAGCCAAGCTCCTAAGGAAATACCTAAGCAGACTGCGTAGATGTCACAGAGGGTTATATGTACCAGAATGTACGGTACATGGGATAGGATATTGCACGGTTCACTGTTCCCAAAGAAATTTTACCACGAGCGCCCTTCAAGTCGACAACCTCCTCTTCATTACTTTCGGCTTCTTGGCCTTCACACCTCCCACTTTACCCCCTGTGCTCCCTCTTCTCCTCTTCCCCTTGCCCACCTCCTTATCCCCTCCTCCCTCCTCCCTTTCCACACCCTCCTCCTCCCCTTGCCGTTCCACCACCTTCACAGCCATTTTCGTCGGCAAATCAACCTCCGCCATGTAGATGGGCAGAGCGAGCGAGTCCGTGGCTCGTATATGCAACGAGCTCACATTCTTCCATTTCTTCGGCACATGCTCCACCGCCCCCGCCACCACCGCCATCACATTCCCCACAATCTCCGCCTCGCTCATGCCGAACCTCGCCGCCCGCACGCTCATGGACGGGCCCCCACTCACATACAAGTACGTGCTGTCGCACGCCTCTCGCACACTCTTCGCCCACTCCTTCCCCCGGAGCTTCACAGGGATGGGGTGCTTCTTCTTCTTGAAGAACTTTGTGCCAATAAGGGGGGGCAGCTGGTGGATGATGTCAATATCGGCCAGGAAGAGGTCGTACGAGCCGAGCAGTTGCCGCTTCGCCTCGTACTGCTTGTACTTGGTGCGCAGCTTGGTCAGCCCGATCACCTTAGTGATGCCGGCTGAACCCTGGGGAGTTTCAAAGGTGGTGTGGGGAGGGAGGGAGGGAAAATAGGGCATGTTAAGGGGCTTCGCCTCGCACTGCTTGTACTTGGTGCGCACCTTGGTCAGCCCGATCACCTTAGTGATGCCGGCTGAACCCTGGGGAGTTTCAAAGGTGGTGTGGGGAGGGAGGGAGGGAAAATAGGGCATGTTAAGGGGCTTCGCCTCGCACTGCTTGTACTTGGTGCGCAGCTTGGTCAGCCCGATCACCTTGGTGATGCCGGCTGAGCCCTGGGGGGATTAAGGAAGGGGGGGGAAGGGAGTAATGCTCGGCCACGTACTGTTTTTACTTAAAGCGCAGCTTGGTTAGGTCAATCACCTTGGTGACCCGTGCTGAACCCTGGCGAGTGGTAGGTGGGGGCGGGATAGGAAGAATAAGGCATGGTGAGGAGCTTGGCATCGTACTGCTTGTGATTGGTTGGACTCATCAGCTTAGTGATCCCTGCTCGAATCTGGGAGAGAGATGCAAAGGTGGAAAGGAGTAGCGAAATTAGGGCACGTTGCACGATTGGCCTCGTACTGCTTGTGCGAAGCTTCGTCACGCCTGTGACTTTGGTGATGTCCGCTGGCCAAACGACAGCCCTGAGCTAGAGCGAAGAGGGGAGGATGTGTGGGGTTGGATAAGATGGGGTAGCAGGGTGGAGTAGGGTAGAATGAGGCGGGCTATGTTTGCCTTTTCTGATGACGTTTGCACACAGTGTGGTCCGCGCGAATGCACGCATGTCCGCGTGCGTCCGCGTGTGTATGCGCGAGTCTAAAAGAGCTTAAGTGAGTTTTCAGTTCATGCATTCACGTGGGAATTCTGCTACCATGCTGCGACGTGTATAGATGGATATGCCAAAATTACGATGCTCGTATTCAGGATTTCACCCTTGCGAAGAGGGACATAAATGATTACGCGCATGGTGATTTACGTCCCTCCAGCGACCGACGATACCCTCTTAAAACCCGCGCCGCCTTCCCCGTTTGAAGAGAAAATCCAGAAACCTCCGTGACCCGCTTGTTCCTCACACACAGCAATAGAACCATTCTTAAACCCCAGCTTCCCCAAAGCCCTCTTAGTGTGAAGCCTCGCTCTCCGAACGACGCACTGACCTGCTTGAGGAAGTTCTCCTTGGACTTTTTGTGGCCGCCCTTAGGGTCGTCATTGACCAGCAAGCAGACCTCCTTGCCCGCATCCAATGGATACAGCGAATGCGGGATCGGCAGGCGAAACCCGCTCGTCTTGGCGAAGTCTGGCGAAGACTTGAGCCCGATTACCACATGAATCAGCTCGTCGTCGTCCTCCGCAAAAAGCTCGTGTTCCGATTTCGCTTTTCGCCGCGCGGTCATCCATTTGACTAACGACTGCACGGCTCGCTCCACCTGCCCGTGATCCACGCGATTAGGGCTCTCAGCGCTCGTTCCCTTGCCCGCTGCCATGGCAGCAAAGAAAGCAACTAAGGCAGGCAAGACTAGCTACTCGCTGTCTCAATGGATCAAATCACCTAGGCTGGTTCGGGAGGCGGTAAGGGGTCAAAACTGCAAAGCGAGAATGTCGTTGGAGGGTTTAGAGGGAAATGCGAGGTGGGTTCACTGAAGATGTCCTCGCTAAAAAGAAACAGCATTGGAAAAATTGTAAGGACGCGTCAACTCCCATCAAATTGGCAAGATCGGGTGGGTTCGGTTCTGCACACCGATCTATCGCCACACCAGTGTTCCCAACAGCTGATTTGCGATCGAGGGGCTCCATCGAGCCACAGGTGACAGTTTGAAAAAAATCTGGGGGCAAATTTTCACGATCGCCACGATACTGGCCATTTTGCATGTTGCTGTACAAGAAACACTGACGAATCAGTATGGTGACGTGAGTCACACTGAAACGGATTTGACCGCGTGGGGTGGGGGGGGGGGGGGAGGGGGGGAGGATAGGGTGCGCGTGTACAGTCTGTACCTTCCGGTGATTCACGAAACCCCACCCACCCACACACTTGGAGTTATTTCGCATGCGCTGTACAGATATGCACGCCGAATGAAGTGTTTAGCCTCGCTGAAACCTACCGTATCACAGCAGCAACGCCACACACCTTGTACTGGTGTTTCAGCTGTTATTTTTTTTACACTGTTGGTTCAGCGAAGGAGAGGGCGAGCTATGGGCTGGAGATGGGGAAAGGGGGGGGACATGGCAGGGGGGATCAGGCATAGGGCCAGGGGCGGGTCAAGGGTAGGCGGCTGGAGTAGGTGCCAGGATGTTTATTGGGTCGGCTAGGAGGCAGGATCACTTGCTTGCTTGCTTGCCCGTGTGATGGCTTGACTGCTGGTGTGCTTCCTGGCCTGCTCGTATGTCTGCATGCTCACATGGTGGCTTGCTCCTTTGTCCGCTTACCTGGCGGCCTACTTGCTGGTTGTCTCTCTGCTTGGTGGTTACCTTGCTTGCCTGCTACTGTTCCGTCTATGCAGGACTATCAGTCTGGAAGTTGGTAGTAGACTGCTTCCATGCCTGTATCCTTATGAACCCATCAATGAAGGACTGCCTCAGAGAGATGGCTTGGGGTTAGTCCTTAGCCATTTTTCAGCCTCTTATTCCTAGTCCTTAGCGGTTTTCAGCAGTGTTTCCATAGTATAGAGGTCCCAGTTCCATGCCTGGTGAGCTCATTCTTCACCGGTCAGTTCGGTTCACTCTCCAAAACCGGCGGCTCGCGCCGGCCACCTTCGGCGGCCGCCGTTCGTTGGCGCGTCCTTCGGCCGCGCGTGAGGGGTGACAAGAGAAAAGAGCGACAAGCATAACAAGCGGCAGTACAACATGCAGCCGTAAAACAACAACTACAACTACAACAACACCCTCAGGCGTGAATGCACCGCCATGGGGAAGCCTAAGGCCATGCCTGCTACCAAGGGGGCCGGCAAGGGAAAGGCGGCTGCTACTCAACAAGGATCCAACACAACCTCCCGTCCAGCCACTGTAGGATGGATGCGGCTGCTGCTACAAGGTCGAGTGGTTCCTCCCGGGCAGAATCGGCAAGCCGCGCCAAAGCTTCAGAGCCGGCCCAAGGGCAGTCCCAGGGGATTCCGGCACAAAGCCAAGCAGTGGGAGATAATGCTGCACTCCTCCGCTGCCGACACCGCCGCCGACTGCTCTGCAGGCTGCATCCCCTCGATCTACACCCCCTGGTGCGCTAGGGTCGCGTGAAGCTGGTCGAGCACATACGACAGGAGCGTCAAGCAAGTCCCCACGTGCATCACGCGCTACTCGACGCGAAGAGGTAGCTCGCCAGGAACCACGGCACAAGGAGGTGGCTGGGTGGGAGGCGTCACCGGCTCCCGCGGACGGTGCACATGGGGCTCGCCATACAAGTATCGAGGGAATGACGTCAGGGCCGGTACTGCCTGAGGGGTTGGAGCGTGTAGGAGAGGTGACGGAGGAACGTGGGACATCCAGGGACGAGGCTGCCACGGCTGGGGGGGCAGGGGAAAGCGACGTAGCGGTGACTAGGCCGGCAGCTGCTGCGTTACCCCGGGTGGTGGCTGCTGCGGTGCCTGAGGCGGCTGCTGCTGCCGTGCCTGCAGCGGAGATGGTGGCGGGTCCGGTGCCTGCTGGCGGTTCTGCTGCTGCCTTTGGCAGCGGCTCATCTTCACCCTCTGCCACCCAACAGGTGGCACAGTCGCAGGCTGAGGAGACGAGGCTGTGTGCAGATCCGGAGCAGACCGGGGAGGTGGCGTTGTCCGCGTCACCGGCACCGGTAACGTCGACTGTGCTGGCGGCGGTGGTGTCTGCTGCGACAGGGGAGCAGGGCGGAGTCCCGGCGGCGGAAGGCGCCCCGACTGCCGCTGCGTGCGCCAGAACGCCTATTGCTGCAGCGGCCGCAAACAGGCAGGAGCATGGCCAGGGGGAGGGTGAGAGTCTGGGACCCGCGAACAGCGCTGCTTTCGGCGCTGTGCAGGCGAAGTCGAAGAAGAATCTGCGTGCCCAGCCAGCGCCGAGACGGCCCGGAGCAGGGCTGGGGCCTGGCTTCTCGGGACCCCTCCTGGGCTGGGTTCTGCAAGGGCAACCGCCACCAGTGCAAGCGTGTCCGTCGTCATCTGCGCAACCGCATGCGGCGGGGGGAGGTGGGGGGGGAGGGGTTCGGATTGAATGAAGCAGAGATCACAACAACCCGCCAAGCAGCGACGCCAGTTTCTAACCGGGAAAACGAAGCACGGGTGAACTCATCGCCAAGCCTAGTTGCCCCAGCTACTGAAAACGTCGCCACCCGGTGCTCGGCGAGGCTGGGCACCGTCACGTGGGGTTCTCCAAGGGGAGGTCGCACGCCGTGGATGCCGACGAGACGCGCGGGACTGGAGGCCACGGTCCAATCTGTGCGCCGGTGGTAGGCCGTGGTTTGCGCGGAGCCAACCGCGGAAGGCGAGGGTGGGGGGGGGGGGGGGGGGGGGGGGGGGGAGGTGTCACGCGCCTGGGGGGGTCTGAGATCCAAGCGAGAACGGGCCCTTGGCGGGAATGCCACGATTTCCCGGAGCGTACAGACGCTCCAGCCAATGGGGGTGACGCTGACTCTGCCGAGGAGAGAGAAGACCCCGAGTTTATGTGTGATGAGGAACTGGAGCCAGAGTCAGAAGATGTTTCACTGGAAAACGAGGAGGAGGTGGGAAGGGGACGGAATCGAGCGAGGGGCGTGGGAGAGAGAGTGGACGGAGTAACATCCCAGGATGCGGGAGTGACTATACCAGTTGCTTCGGTCACCAACGAAGTGAAGTCGCCAGCCACCCTGGCAGAGGATGATGCCATCTGGCAGGTGGCAGGCACGTGGACCATGGATCTTCTCCAACGGATGGACCAACCCTTCCTAGTCAGACGGTTGCCACCCCAGGTGTTGGATAAATATTGCCTGTGCCTCCTCGCACCACTCCTGCGGCTATCAACACACCCGGAATGTCCTGGTGCATGGGCGATCATGCTGTACCTCCCAAGGCTCACACTACATCCGTCACCAGAGCCAGTAACTGGCAGCCGATGGGCATCAGTTGAGCGGGTGCTCTCCTTAGACTTGAAAACGACGACGAGGGCGTTTGCACAAGGGCAGAAACTTTGATTAAAAAGAGTAGCACTTTGAAAACAGTTGCAGTGTTATGCACGAGCCCCCTCGCCAAACCTAACGTGGCGACGGTGACTGCCCTGCGAGCAAAACACCCGTCCTCTAGCACTCCAACGCCGGCCCGGGTTACTGAGATCACCGGCTCCGAGATCAGTGTCCCGCTGGAAGCCCATCGCGGAATCCTCGCGAAGTGCCCAAATGGGGTAGGAGCGTGACCCTCGGGCTGTTGTTTTGAACACCTGCGAGACCCAGCCCTGGCGATTGAGGAAATCCTGCTGCTCCTGGCGAACGTGGTTAACCGTCTCGCCAGTTCATTCCAGAGCCAACTAGTCCGCGACCTACTACTCCCTTCCTGTCTCATAGCATTAAAGAAGCCTGGGGGAGGAGTAAGACCGATCGCAATGGGAGAGGCACTACTTCGCGTGGTGGCAAAAGCAGCTCTACACAGCTTAGGCCCGCAGATTCGAGAGTTCTTCCTTCCCGTTCAGTTCGGCATAGCTATCCTGGGAGGTGCTGAATGGATTATCTACACGGTCCGGTCCCTCCTCAAAGAAGACGAGACCCGCACATGTGGAGAATGCGTTCAATAGCGTTGAGCGCGCGTCATTTCTCTCCGCCCTCCAGTGGTCTACACCCAAGGCTCCCGCTCGTCCGAAACCTCTATGATGTACCCTCGCGCCTTTTGGTGGGCCCACGTCTCGGAGTAGAACACATCCAGAGTTCCAGGGGTGTTCGCCAAGGGGACCCGCTAGGGCCCCTTCTCTTCGCGGCGGCTATCCAACCCATACTGCTTAGTGTGGCCACGAGAGTCTCGGAGGTGGCGGTAGTAGCAAATGCTGACGACATCACCATGGCCGGGCCCCGTCTAGCAGCATGCGTAGCTTTCAACACGGTGGTGGCGGAGCTTGCTTCATGCGGATAGCGGTGAAACATCAGTACGTCAACGGCGTGGTGTGCCACGAGGGAGGAGGGGGGAGATTATCTACCGCACTGTCTGCCTGTTCACCCATGCGGTATAAGGGTGTTGGGCAGTCCCATCGACAGCGACGCTTTCTGCACCGAACAGGTTCGGGCGGCTCTCACGGAGGAAGCTGCGCCGCTACCCCTCATCTCCCAATTTAACCCGCAGCATGCCCTCCTCATGCTCTCCCGTAGCATCTCCCGCCGCATCTCGTACCTACTACGCACAACACCGGCGGAGGCACTAGCTCGTACGGAATGGAGGGAGTGGAGCGAGGCGTTGGTAGGAGCAGGGCTCACGGCATCGAAGCTACAGATCCCGTCGAGCGAGCTAGAGCAAAGCCTACTCTGGCTCCAGGCAACGCTCCCTGTTTGGCTGGGGGGCCTGGGAATCATTCATCCCATCTCTGAAGCCCCGGCCACGTACCTCGCCTCGACTGCAGCGGCGCAGCTTCTACTGCAGCAGCTGAACCTGCCGCCAGACTACCTACTTCACAGGGCTAGGGAACTGCTCTCCCCCACATGGACCCCACCTCCCCCCCGGGTGAACCCGCTGTCCCCACTCGAGGCAAGGCTCCCAGCACAGGCACAGGTGGTTCTACGCAGCTACAGGGAGAACCACACGCGGGCAACCTGCAGTTGGGGCTTTCCAAGGCCATTAACCATACGCGGACGGATGAGCTACTGGCGGATACTATTGTTGACAGGCCAGGCGTGGACCGGTGCCATGCTATTCGGCTCATTAGTCTGAAAGGAGTGGGAGCCGGTGACTGGCTTCATGCAGTGCCCACGAGGGCTGACCTTTCAATATCCCCTGGTCAGTTCTCCATAGCACTAGGCTTGCGCCTTGGCATAGAGCTGCCGGTAGCGGAGGTCTGCCCTTGCAAGAGATCAAACTCCACAATAGCCGACAAGAGTTTGCCGCACCACCTCCTACGTTGTGCGGATGGCGGAGACGCCGTCCGCACCCACAACGCCCTGGTCCATGCTGCTCTGCGCATGGCGCAAGAGGCGGGGTACAAGACTTTTCACGAGACGACCGCTTTCTCGCCCCCTGTCCTGAGCAGATGGGCCGACCTTGCCATCAGGGACCAGGAATCGGGCGAGACTTGGGCTACGGACGTGACAGTTACTGACCCGGTCCTGCAGAGGAGGGATGTGAGGGCCCGGAAGCCGCCAGGATGGGCAGCTGAGGAGGCTTCGCAGACAAAGCACCGACTCTACGAAGGGCGTCCTAGCTACGTCGGTTTATTCGGCCTGGCGGTTGAGACCTATGGGGCTCTAGCAGCCGACACCCAGCAGTTCCTCCGTATGTTGGCTACCTATGCGGCAAAGAAAAAATACCGCCAGGGGCGCCTCACTACCACTGCAGCCCGCCTCAACGCACAATACCGGCAGCGGTGGTCGGTGATGCTCCAACGCAGCCAGGCGACTTCACCCCTCTCTAAGTCAAACCGGGCAGCAGAAGCGGCATTCCCACAGGCAGCAGTGGACCCCTGGGCCCCTCGGCTGGGGGACCTCTGGCAGATGCGGGGAGGACGAGTATGAGGAGCGTCAAGCTCCTGCTATAGCGGATTAGGAGGCCGGGGATTGAAGGAAGGCGGTGGCAGGGAGATGTTAGGTAGCGGCAGGGAAGGGGATTAAGGACTATGAGTCAGGAGCGAGGTGGGAAGACCAGGAGTAGGAGGAATGTGGGACCAGTGGCCTCGGTGCTGGCCGGTTGGGGTGCCTTCGTATGTGGTGTTCAGTGTGCGCACACTCCGACGATGTGGCATCACTTGTCTTGCTTGCTGGCTTGTTTGCTCGATGGCTTGTTTGCTTGATGGCTTTGCTATCTTAGCCTCACGTTCGCATACATGCTTAGACAATCTAGTAGCCACCACCTGCCATGCTTGTACCTTATGAACCCTATACATACATGAGTGGCTTAGGAGGCCGGGGATGGCTTGGGACTAGTCCTTAGCCGTTTTTTATAGCCTCTCTAGCCTAGTCCTTAGTCCTCAGCCGTTTTCAGTAGTGCCTCCCTAGTATAAAGTCCCTAGTTCCTTGCCCATGGGGCTCATTATTCACTGGTGAGTTCAGTTAACTCTAAAAAAACTGGCGGCTCGTGTGAGGTGTGACAAGGAACGGGGGAAGGCAAGCATTATAACAGGGAGCGGTACAACATGCATCAGTGACAATACACAACAAGAACAACACCCCTAGGCGTGGAGTAACCGCCATGGGGAAGCCCAAGGCCAGGCCGGGAACCAAGCAGGCGGGCAAAGGGAATGGGGCCGCTACTCGGCCAGGATCCAACACAACCGCCCGTCCATCCAGCGCAGCACGGATGCGGGGACTGGTACGATGTCCCGTGGGGCCTGCAGGGCGGTAAGAGAAAGCCGCCTTAGCGAAGCGGGGCCAGGCCCCAAGGCGGAGCCAGGGGAGCCAGGCACCAATCCGATCGCAGGCAACATCCGCAGCATCTCTATCGCCGCAGCTTCCTCCTGCTCCAGCTGCCACATCGTTGGAGGAACATCCTCAGGACGTGACAGCTGCATCTGGTATGCATGCAGTTGGTCTAGGACCATCGCCAACAGGGCCAGGCAAGTCCCCACTTGCCCAACGCGCTGCTTGACACGGCCTCCCCTGCGGCTGGAGGGGAGCTCGGCGACGAGGTCTCGTCCGGAGACAGCGGGGAGGGGGGATCAGGGTCGACAGAGGGAGGATGTGTCGGCGGCGGAGGTGACGGCGGCGGTGACTGCACAACTTGAGCGTCCCCCGCCATCGGCCGGCACTAGCGGAGGCGGTTGCGCCTGCGACTGGAGCGGCACCGCCGGCACAGGAGAAGGTTGGCGCCCGTGATTGCTGCTGCTGCCGCTGGTGCTGGCGACAGCTCAACTGCACCCTCTGCCACTGCCCCGGTGGCACCGCCGCTGGCTGAGGAGTGGGCACAGGCGGCGGAGCAGGGACAGGTAGAGGAAGCGGCGAGGGCGGCGCCACCGGTACTGGTGGCTGGGGCTGTGACGGCTGCTGTAGCGGGGTAGGACGAAGGCCGGGCCGAGGAGGGTGTGACGGCTGACGCTGCGTCCGCCGAAACGTCAGGGGCGCAGACAGGTGGCGGGTGATACAATGGGCTGTGGTACTGGCGTTGCTGCGCGCGCCGCTCGCGGGAGGGGCGGGAGGATGTTTCACGTGTTATGAAACGAACTTAGTCTAGGAACCGGGGTTTAGTAAGGGCCTAGGCTTAGTAGCCTAGGCCAAGCGGGTGTCGAGGTGGTTGTACCAAGGAGAATCAAGAAAATGGAATGTTTCACAATAGGTTTGCAAGAACATATAGCAAAAGAACATAGAGAAGGTGCACCACCAATGTAAGAAGGCATAACTACACTAAAGCTAATGCTACAGGCAGTTATAACATACATATAAAATATGTATCGCGACACACCCCCTTAACTGCCTGCAGCACATAACTTGAGCAAGTCACACCCCCGGAACCTGGGCAAGAGGTAGGAGAAGCAGAGGAAATAGCAACACAGATCAACCATGACAAATGCAACAACGACAGGTGCAGGACCCGAGAGGTGGGCGTGAGAGCAAGCGCCGTGGCCGCAACGAGCAGCTGGACAGCGTGGCTCAGCATCTCCGGGGGCGTGCCTACTACAGGCAGCAGGTGCAGTGATGGCAGATAGGGCCACAGTGACCTCAGCCACGGCAGATGCAGCAGCGACATGTGCAGGACCCGGCAGGTGGGCGTGAGAGCAGGAGCTGTGGCTGCAACGAGCAGCTGGACAGCACCGCTCAGCACCTCCGGGGGCGTGCCTGCTACAGGCAACGACTGCAAATGCCCGACTTACTTCTTCCACCCCCTTACCCGCCCACACAACCCCTCTGGTGCTGGCGGCTGGCACTTGTGCTGGTTCCTGGTGCTGGCGGCTGGCGCTGGTGCTGGTTCCTAGTGCTCGTGCTAGTTCCTGGTGCTGGTTCTTGGTGCTGGCGGGGTTCTCTGCTGGCGAGGTTCTCTGCTGGCGGGGTTCTCTGCTGGCGGGGTTCTCTGCAGGCGGGGTTCTCTGCTGGCGGGGTTCTCTTGTGGCGGGGTTCTCTGCTGGCGGGGTTCTCTGCTGGCGGGGTTCCTTGCCGGCGGGGTTCTTTGCTGGCGGGGTTCTCTTGCTGGCGGCTGGCCCTGGAGCTGGTGCTGGCGCTTGTGACTAGCGTCGGTGCTGGTGCTGGTGCTGGCGGCTGGCGGGTCCAATGGCAGGTGATGCGCGCTGGGTGGGACGGGGGTCTCTGCTGGCGGTGGCGCTGCTGGCGGGGTCTCTGCTGGCGGGGTCTCTGCTGGCGGGGTCTCTGCTGGCGAAGTCTCTGCTGGCGGTCGTTGCTAGCGTTGTAGCTGCTGGCGGTCCCGCCATGCCCTTCCCCTGCTTCCCTCTCCCCCACAGCGTTCGGCCGCCACTCCCTGCCCTTCTTCCGTCACCCCCCCCACAGCGACCGCCGCTGCATACGCGAACAAGCACGACGGGGGGTGGTGACGGGCAGGGGGCAGGGGTAATGCGACGGGCAGGGCGACGGCGGGATAAGGAGCGGCTGGGGCGACGGGAAGCAGGGCGACGGGCGACGGTGTGCGGACGGGTGGCGGGAATCTGGCGACGGGCGGCATGGATCTGGTGACGGGCGGCACGGATCTGGTGACGGGCGGCAGCGCGACGGGACCGGCGACGGGCTGCAGCAGCGGAAATCGCGCGGGTGGCGGGCTGCAGCAGCGGGTAGTGTGCGGGGTCGACGGGGGCGCAAACGACGGCGCGAAGCAGCGGGTCGACGATCGCCGTCACTCCCGCCGCGACCGTAGCGTCCGTCATGCCTACCGTGACGAATTTTGCTACGGGCGAGCGATGGGAAAGGATGAACGGGGCCGCGATTTGCTGGTTAACGGGACGCGCCATCGTGAAGGTTAACGGTGGGCCCTTCAAAAATACGTCGGGAACGACCTAGCTCTGATACCATGTTACGAAACGAACTTAGTCTAGGAACCGGGGTTTACTAAGGGCCTAGGCTTAGTAGCCTAGGCCAAGCGGGTGTCGAGGTGGTTGTACCAAGGAGAATCAAGAAAATGGAATGTTTCACAATAGGTTTGCAAGAACATATAGCAAAAGAACATAGAGAAGGTGCACCACCAATGTAAGAAGGCATAACTACACTAAAGCTAATGCTACAGGCAGTTATAAACATACATATAAAATATGTATCGCGACATCACGCCCAGCCAGCACCGAGACGGCCCGGAGCAGGGTTGGGACCCGGCGTCCCGGGACCCCTCCTGGGCTGGCTTTGGCAAGCGTAGTCGCCACCAGCTCCAGTGCATCGTTCGACATCGTAGGAACCGGCGACAACGCCAGCCATGGTCGGGCAAGCCGTAACTGTAGGAACCTCCGCGGAGCCGGGTGAGAGTGCAACACCAGTGACTACGGGACCGGGAGAACCAGCAGGTGCAGGCGGAGTCGAGATGGGAACGCAGGGAACCAGACAATCCGCGAGGCTGGGAACTATCACCTGGGGACTGCCACGGGGCGGGCGCACGTCGTGGATGCCGGCAGGCTGTGGGGGAACAAACGTCGCGGTAGTAACCGCAGGTGGCGCCGGGCGTGGGGGGCGCGGGGATGCGCGCGGTGGCCTGAGGGGGGGACGGGGTAGGCACAATGTGGTACTCAGATCTGAGATCCCGCTGCGAACGTGCACGTGACGGGAACGCCACAGTCGACCAGAGAGGGCAGCTGCCCCAGCGAATGAGGAAGAAGGCGAGTTTGACAATCTGGAGGCAGACCCTGGATTTATAGGTGGTGAGGCAGAGACATTGGAAGAAATCTCGCTGGAGGACGAGAATGATGCGGAAAGAAACAACCACACTGGTGGGTGAGGAGTAGGACGGATGGGGACGCAGCGGAGAATCCTGTGGAGGAGGGAGATGCGGCGACGGTGGACACAGACGTCCCGTCACCATCCGCACTGGCAGAGGATGACTCCATCTGGCAATTAGTAGGGGGGTGGAATGTGGACACCCTTAGGAGAGGTGACCAACCATTCCAGGTGCGCCGTCTGCCACCTCAGCTACTCGACCGTACTGTTTATGCATGCTCGCCACACTCATCCGTCTCCAGAAATATCCAACCTGCTAGGGGGGATGGACCGTCCTGCAATTCCTCCCTAGACTCACGCTCAGGCCAGCGCCAGAACCAGTCACTGGGAGCCGGTGGACATCCATCGAGGCTCGGCTGCATCAATTCCAACGTGGCGCTTGGGGGGAACTCTTCGAAGAGGCACGGCCCATCCCGGACAGAGACATCCTGCTACGCCACCAAGCTGATGAGGAGGGCCTTTCCGCTAGAGCAGAGGGACTGTTAAAGAAGGGTAACATTTCAAAAGCTGTTTCGGCTCTACAAACAAGCCCATTGGCTGAGCCAACCCCGGCCACACTAGAGGCGCTGCAAGCGAAACACCAAGCAGCCGGAACCCGGTCGTTAGCGTGGGTAACGGGGATCACCAGCTCGGACTTGACCATCGACCCCAGACACACTTCGCGAAATCTTGGCGAAATGCCCAAATGGAGTTGGGGCGGGGCCCTCGCGGACTTGTTTCGAACACCTGCGAGACCCGGCCCTGGCTAACGAAGAGCTACTCCTACTCCTTGCCAGAGAACTCCTCCTTCCCTCCCATCTCATAGCCCTCGAGAAGCCGAATGTTGGTGTGAGACTGATAACGATCAACGAAGCGTTGCTCCGCGTGGTAGCAAAGGCAGAACTTCAGTCCCTAGGCACCGAGATCAGAAAATTCTTCTTACCCGTGTAGTTCGACGTTTCAGTGCCAGGGGGAGCAGAATGCATCATCCACACCGATCGTGCCCTCCTTCGGGAAGATGAAAAGCGTATCGCCCTATAGCTAGATATTGGAAACGCTTTCAACGGCGTCGAGCGGCCGGATTTCATGGGGGCGCTGCAGTGGTCTAGCTGTAGCGAACTCCTACCCCTTGTCCGCAATCTCTATGACGGTCCTTCGCAATTGCTCGTCGATCCCCGCCTCGAAGTCGATCCCATCCAGAGCTCGCGCGGGGTTCGACAGGGTGACCCGCTCGGCCCACTCCTGTTCGCAGCAGCGATTTCACCCGCCCTCCTGAGTATCGCCACGACCATGCCGGAGGTGGCGGTGATCGCCTACGCGGATGACATCACCGTTGTGGGCCCGCGAGACGCGACCAGCTTGGCCTTCACCACAATGGCCAACCAGCTCGCATAGTGTGGGCTAAGGTGCAACATCGCTAAGTCTTCGGCATGGATGGCATCAGCGGAGGCGGAAAATGCTGAACTACTGCTAGGCTTAGTTGCCAGCCGGGAAGGCATTGGAGTTCTTGGTAGCCCTATCGGCAGCACAGACTACTGCACCGGCCAAGTGAGGGCGTTGCTGGAGGAGGCTGCTTCACCACTCCCCCTCATTAACCAGTTGCACCTCCAGGCGGCCCTGCTGATCCCCTCCCGCAGTATCTCTCGCTGCATCTCTTACCTGCTGCGGATAACACCGGCGACGGCCTTGAGCTTGGAGGAGTGGAGGGAGTGGAGTGAAGCATTGGTAGGCTCAGCCCTCACAGCGGCGAAGCTGCGTATCCCGACGTCGGAGCTGGAGCAGAGTTTTCTGTGGCGACAAGCGACTCTGCCCATCCGACTCGGGGGGCTGGGGATCATCGACCCAATATCAAAGGCGCCAGTGGCCCACACTGCATCGGTGACGGCTGCCCACTCCCTCCTGCAGCACCCGAGCCTTCCCCCTGACTGCCTGCTTCACAGGGCCATCACGCTGCTATCTCATGACTGGTCCCCTCCTCCGCCAGATTTCAACCCCCTGACCGCCTTGGAAGAGTGTCTCCCAAACCCTGCAAAAGCAGTCCTCAGTCACTACCGAACGGATAGCACAGGCACAGGTAGCCTACAGTTGGGCCTCTCCAAGCAAATCAACATGCAGCAGGCGGCAGACCTCTTGGGCGACACCGTCGTGGACCGGCCAGGCAGGCACAGGGGCCATGCAATCAAGCTGATTAGCCTGAAGGGGGCGGGAGCAGGCGACTGGCTCCATGCAGTTTTAATGAGGGCTGACCTTACTATCTCCCCTGGTCAGTTCTCCTTGGCCCTGGGCGTCCACCTAGGCATGGAACTGCCGGTCGCTGAGGTCTGCCCTTGCAAACGGCAGGGCTCGGCAATCTTGGACAAGAGCCTCCCAGACCATCTGCTACGCTGTCAAGTCGGGGGTGACGCTGTCCGGACCTACAATGCACTAGTGTACGCTGCAGTACGCATGGCGAATGAAGCTGGTTTCAAGACCTTTCATGAGACGTCGGCTTTCTCGCCTCCGGTCCTTAGCGGACCTAGCAATCCGGGATCAGGAATCAGGAGAAACTTCGGTGACTGACGTCACCGTGACAGACCCAGTGTTGCAGAACAGTGATGTGAGAGCACGTAGGCCGCCGGGGTGGGCGGCAGAGGAAGCTTCTCAGAAAAAAGATAGGCTGTACGAGGGACGGCGGCGGCAGAGGAAGCTTCTCAGAAAAAACATAGGCTGTACGAGGGGCGGCCGAGCTATGCTGGTTTCTTCGGGCTTGCAGTTGAGACTTATGGGGCGATGGCAGCTGACACCCTACAGTTCCTTCGAATGTTGGCTACCCACGCAGCAAAGAAGAAATATAGGCAGGGGAGGCTCACCACCACTGCTGCTCGCCTCACAGTGCACTATCGCCAGAGATGGTCGGTGATGCTGCAGCGCAGCCAAGCCATCTCCCTCCTGTCCAAGTCTAACCGTGCGGCGGAAGCGGCTTTCCTACAGGCAGCAGCGGACCCCTGGGCCCCACGCCTAGGGGACCTCTGGCAAATGACTTATGACGAGTACGAGGACAATGAGCCTCTGGCCAGGGCGGCTTAGAACAGTGTGGGGCGGAGGAGAGACAACGGGTGGCTGGGTGGAGGGGTAGGGAGGAGCACACAAGTTGGGAGGGACTTGGGGGACTTGGGGATGTGGTATAGGCTATACTGGGACGGTGGTCATGGCTCTGGCTCAGGCTCGGGCTGGCTTTGGGGTGCTTGTGTGCTTGTCATTTTCTCGCTTGCTTGCATGTTCGGCTTGCACGTATGCTGGTGCCTTAGCATCCTCGGCCATGCTTGTCTAGCTTAGCTTAGCTTCCCATGATGCCTTGAATGCCTGAACCTTATGATCCATATCAATACATGACTACTTGAGGAGAGGAGAGGAGATAAGAACGAAGGAGGAGGTGAGAGAGGGATGAGGAGAGGAGGTGAGGAGGCGTGGCGAAACCCTCGTACTAACCCCCTTTTACAAAGGGGGAGGTGAGGGAGTGATGAGGAGACGAGGTGGGAGGGAGCCAAGCGCGGTGAAACTTCTCTTACTATCCTCCAAATCCCCTCACCCATTCAACCATCCCCTTTTACCTCACCCCCCATTTCAGCCGCCCCCTGGAACCGCACCCACTCCCCCCCTTCCTTCCTCCAGCCCCTGCCCCACCCACAGTAGTCCCTGCACCGATCGTCACAGTGCGGCCTGCCCCCTCTCCCCCACCCCCTGTCCCCGCCACCTCCCCACACAGCAGCTGCTGCGGGAGGGGAGAGACAGGGAAGAGGGTGGTGCTGTAGTGGCTCACAACGGCCACCCCTTCCACACCACCTCAGCCCCCACAGCCGTAGTCGCACAAGGGAAAGCGATGAGGTAGGGGGAGAGGAGAGAGGGACGGGCGATAGTGCGGCTGTTGTTGGCGGACGTCGCGCCGTTACCCCCTTCCCCCCTTCCTCCCCCACACAAAAGATTGCCGCTGCAAACGCGCAGCGGCGACGTGGTTCTGGCGGCGGGTGG